>JALMQS010000709.1:142252-155295 GCA_024734495.1 Forficula auricularia
TTTTTTGACCCTGCCCCCCCCCCATTTTGGACGGTTAGTTTTTGCATTTTTAGACTTCTGGGGTCCCACTGATTATGTATACAAAATTTGGTTGAGTTTGGTTAAATGGCCAAGATTTTAATTTTTTGATCCTCTACCCCCCCCCCCATTTTGGACGGTTAGTTTTTGCATTTTTAGACTTCTGGGGTCCCACTGATTATGTATACAAAATTTGGTTGAGTTTGGTCAAATGGCCTAGATTTTAATTTTTTGACCCTACACCCCCCCCTCATTTTGGACGGTTAGTTTTTGCATTTTTAGACTTCTGGGGTCCACTGATTATGTATACAAAATTTGGTTGAGTTTGGTAAATGGCCAAGATTTTAATTTTTTGACCCTGCACCCCCCCCCATTTTGGACGGTTAGTTTTTGCATTTTTAGACTTCTGGGGGTCCACTGATTATGTATACAAAATTTGGTTGAGTTTGGTCAAATGGCCAAGATTTTAATTTTTTGACCCTGCACCCCCCCCCCATTTTGGACGGTTAGTTTTTGCATTTTTAGACTTCTGGGGGTCCCACTGATTATGTATACAAAATTTGGTTGAGTTTGGTCAAATGGCCAAGATTTTAATTTTTTGACCCTGCACCCCCCCCCCCCTCATTTTGGACGGTTAGTTTTTGCATTTTTAGACTTCTGGGGTCCCACTGATTATGTATACAAAATTTGGTTGAGTTTGGTTAAATGGCCAAGATTTTAATTTTTTGACCCTGCACCCCCCCCCCATTTTGGACGGTTAGTTTTTGCATTTTTAGACTTCTGGGGTCCCACTGATTATGTATACAAAATTTGGTTGAGTTTGGTTAAATGGCCAAGATTTTAATTTTTTGATCCTCACCCCCCCCCTCCTCATTTTGGACGGTTAGTTTTTGCATTTTTATACTTCTGGGGTCCCACTGATTATGTATACAAAATTTGGTTGAGTTTGGTTAAATGGCCAAAATTTTAATTTTTTGACCCTGCACCCCCCCCCCCATTTTGGACGGTTAGTTTTTGCATTTTGAGACTTCTGGGGTCCCACTGATTATGTATACAAAATTTGGTTGAGTTTGGTCAAATGGCCTAGATTTTTAATTTTTAACCCCCCCCCCCTCCACCCCCATTAATTTTGGGTCGATATGCACCAAAATCTAATCAGCTCTTAATCTCAATGGACCAAAACTACGTGTGAAATTTGGTTTCGATATTCACATAATTTTTTTCGATGTTCACTTAATAGAGCTTTTTTGTAGAGGGAAATGCCATGGTTTCCCTCAATTTTTTAATCGAAATAGTTTCAGCCGTTTTTGAGATATTTCGAAATGGTAAAGTATGGTAAAGTAAAAACGAAATAAAGGAAGGGGGTGTAAATTGGTGAGCGAGCTTCAAATAAATGAAAATGTGAAAGTTGTGTGGTGAACACACCAGTTGATTTTCTTTCTAACGGTATTATTTTATTTGTTTGTTTTAGAAATTATTTCATTCAATATAAAAGATACAGAGTAAATTAAATCAACTAAACAGAATCATACAAACAAATGAATAACAAAAATTTGTTCATGAGGGTAACCCTTATGGGTTTTTGGTTTGTTCTCTTGCTCCCGTTTCTTCAATCTTCCTGTGGACCCTCGTCTATCCTCTTGATCCCCCCCCCCCCCACCAATCTTGCACCTTCATCCCCAAATTCCTCCCAATTTCAATATATAGTATATATTGCTCGTTTATAATTAGTAGAGATTGTGAATTGTTGGTGCAAGGTGAAACATCTTTAATGAAGATAAGAGTAAATAAATATTATATTTAATATTCATTTACTATGAGTTAAGGATTCTAGGTCACTTAACTCATAGTAAATCAATATTAAATATAATATTTATTTACTCTTATCTTTATTAAAGATGTTTCACCCTGCACCAACACCACAATCTCTACTAATTATTTACTATTCCTCCTGAAATACCCTGTAGTGGAAAATTCAGTTTTGATTCAAGGAGTATAGGTGTGAATTTTCAAATGAGTCATGAGATTACCCTTTTGTGAAAAACGCTTATCGCAGTGATCACAGATGAAAGGCTTTACGTCTGTATGAATTAATAAATGTCTTTTAAGATCACTATTTTGAGAGAAACCCTTATTGCAGTGATCACAGACAAAAGGCTTTTCGCCTGTATGAACCAATAGATGCTTGTTGAGATTACTCTTGAGTGAAAAACGCTTATTGCAATGATCACAGAAAAAAGGCTTTTCGCCTTTATGAGCAAATATATGACTTTTGAGATTACCCTTTTGCGAAAAACGCTTATTGCAGTGATCACAGACAAAAGGCTTTTCGCCTGTATGAACTAATACATGCTTTTTTAGATCACTATTATAAGAAAAACGCTTATCACAGTGATCACAGACGAAAGGCTTTTCGACTGTATGAACCAATAAGTGCTTTTCGAGTTTAACCTTTACTGAGAATCGCTTTTCGCAGTGATCACAGACGAAAGGCTTTTCGCATGTATGAATTAATAAATGCCTTCTGAAATTTGCCTTTTTTGAAAAACGCTTAGGGCAATGATCACATATAAATGGCTTTTCGCCTTTATGAACAAATAAATGACTTTTGAGTTGACTCTTTTGTGAAAAACACTTATTGCACTGATCACAGACGAAAGGCTTTTCGCCTGTATGAACAAATAAGTGTTTTTTTAGAAGACTATTAAAAGGGAAACGCTTTTCACAGTGATCACAGACGAAAGGATTTTCGCCTGTAGGAAATAATAAATGCCTTTTGAGATTTCCTTTTTTTGAAAAACGCTTAGGGCAATGATCACAGATAAATGGTTTTTCCTCAGAATAATTCAACAGATGGCTGCTAAGATTATTTTGACATGATACTCTTTTGTTACAATCATCACTCTTCTTTGGTTTGCTATTAGAATGCGTTCCCAAACTTTGATTAGATTGTTTTGATTTCAATTTTTCTGGATCGTTAGGACAGGGTTTCTCGCTCTGTGGAGTCATGTCAATAGGAGGGTCTACTTTGGTTTCATCACTATGTTTCCGATCACTGAGGTTACTTGTGAAGTGAACTCCTTCTGAATGGCTTTTATGGCTTTCGAAATCAGACAATGTTAGAAATCCAGATAAACATTCTTCACGGAAATGATCTTCGATAGTTTCGTTTTTACTTTGATTCGTTGTGTCTGGAAAAAAATAAATTTAATCATGAGATGATATTAGGGAAGAAATTCAAAATAGAGTTAAACTTTATTGTAAATTTCTTTTATAATCAATTAAAAAATCATTCAATATTATCGTTAGTTGGCTTGTATATAGTGATATAGGCAATTAATTAATTGTTGCATTGATTAATCATTAATAGGAATAATTCTCTAAAAATGTAATTCCTTGAATGTCCTAATGGTCGTCGAGATTGAGGAAAATGAACAGAGGCTTATTTTCATCTAAATTCTAATTTGAAGTCAAGTTCTAGGAGAATGCCTCCAACTTTATTAATCAAATAAATGGTCTTACCATCAGCTGATGTATTTATTCTTAATTGAAATTTCAATTTTAAAATTAAATGTAATTTCCTATGAATACATTTCTTTTGATGTTTGTTCAGGAATTCTTCACTAATATACATTATCTGACAATCGCTGCACAAGAAATGTGGCCCTGAAAAGAATAATAGGCATTTCAATATACATGCGAGATTTCAAGTTGCCGATAATAATAGATTTAAATTTTCTTGAAAAATCACAAGGGAGTGTCATCTATTAAGGAGCTTCTTTCGCGACAATCCACACAAAAAGTTTTAGCCTCGTAACCACTCTATAAATATGAACGGTGTTAAAATTTTAGGTTATGTTTTTTAAGGTGACTGTACTTTTTACGCTATTTATGAATGAATCGTTTCCAAGTCATTGATCTTATATCCCCTCCACTAAAAATAATCGCCCAAATATGTTTTTTTTATCAAAACTAGGGGGTAAATAATTTCAATTTTTTTTTTTTAAGTTACTCCCAATATATTATTCTAACAAATATTAGTTTTTCATCAATATGGTGGAAATTCTTCAATTAAAAAAAATAAAATAATGATCATTTTCCCACCCTTTCCCAATATACCACTTGTAAAAAATTTCATTTTTATTTGCAATTATTTCATGTTTAGTGTGGTAAATCGTCTTCAAATTTTAACAGTGTGGGTATTATGCTTTTAATGACTTATATTCCAAGTTTCAAAGCCTTCTTGAATTTTTGCATTTGTGAAAGAACTACGCTTAAATCCGATGGAATGGATTATTTTTCATTATATGTCAGAAGGGTTGTTCCCAAGGAGGTGAAAAAAAACCTTCTGACGTATAATTAAAAATAATCCATTCCATCGGATTTAATAGATGACATTCCCTTGTGATTTTCTATTTCAATATTTAGTTAGATAAATAGGTAATATATTAAATACAAGTAGGTGTAACAGGTTCAAGATAATAATAATCTGCATAAGATTGTGAAAAATTTGAGGTGGTAATAAACTTTCTCTACTTACTGGTTTAATTTAAAACAATTTAAAAACATCAACAATGTTAAATATAGATAACAATTATTAATTTATTTGATAAATAAACAAAACCTTTTATTTGTATTCCATGACATATGTAAACTAACCTGTATAAGTTGGATACTTGTGTTCAGACATAATGTTTATATTCTGATCAAGTTCAAAATAATCACTAAAAGATTATAATATAGAATGGATTAATAGTCTTTTAATTTAATAAATTAAATATATTTTTAATATGATTATAAAACAAAACAATATATATTTATTTTTTCAGATGATAAAAAAAAACAAACGCAATAATAATAGTAGTAGTAGTAGGTTTTGATTTTCTTCCGCAAGGATAAACAGCGCGTTATTCAATTGAATTTTATTCTTTTTTTAGTATCTCTATTAAATTTTCATTCAAGTTTATCTCCACTTGTTTAAAAATATTTAGCTTTTCCTGGGAATCGTTATATTTTGGGCAATCGTGAATGCTTTTATGTGGTGAAATGGGAAATAACCCATGCAGCACTTTTACTTCACACCGAAGTACGGTGGTTGTCACGTGGTAAAGTCCTCAGTCGATTGATGAAATTTATATCTTTTTGACCAATTTTAAATATTTGAACGGAAATAATTTGATTGATGAGCAATGGTTGTGTAGACTAGTATATACCTTTCAGACTTTTTTTCAAGATTAAATGAACTAAATTTGAGTTTGCAAGGAGTTAACAATTCTGTTTTTTTTTTTTTTTTAATGCAATCGAATGCAAGAAGGGGTGCACCAGTAAAGATGTAGCCCCTATGGATCTCGAAAGACCCTTGCATTACCGAAGAGAAGGAAAGTTGATTAAGTGAGAGGGTGTAGACGTAGGTGTCTATGCACCCTGGTTTTGAAGGTTTGAAGATCATAGGTGCTGGGAAAGATAGAGGCTGGGAGAGAGTTCCAGTTCCTTGAAGTCATGGGGATATATGTATTCGCGAATGAAGTGGTCCGGCACTTTTCCAATTTGACCGCAAAAGAGTGTTGGGAGTCGGCAAAACGTGTGCTGCGTGCAAAGCATGCTTTGGGGGAATTATTGATTTTATCTCATCAGAGCACCTGCCGTGATAGTATCTATAGAAAAGGGAAAGGGCAGAGACATCTCTTCGATGAGCCAGCGAGTCGAGGGAGTCGGTGAGGGTAGAATCGTCAATTAGCCTGACGGCTCGTTTCTGAATTGCATCAAGGGTAGCAAGAGAATATTTTGAGGCTCCTCTCCACAGATGAGAGCCGTATTCGAGACAGGGGCGGATTTGGGCCTTGTAGATGGTGAGAAGTTGTGGGGGTTTGTAAAATCGCTTGGACCTGAATAAGAAGCCAATCTTCCTTGCTGCAGATTTCGCCACAGAGGAGATGTGTTCATTCCAAGACAGGTCAGATGCGACAGAGACGCCCAACATGGATAGGCTGTCACACATTTTCAGGGTATTCGAATCGAAGTGAATATCAGGAAATCTCTATTTTCGCGCCTAGAAATTAGACAACATTGAATTTTATTTGAATTAAAGTTAACTAAATTTTGAGAGCCCCATTTATTCAGTTTGTCTAGGTCGAGAGTAATTGAGGAGGCAATATTGATTCGATTATTCGGGAGAGAGGGTTTGCCGTGTAGAGTGCTATCGTCGGCGTAACAATGAGTGGGGTTTGCCGTTTGATCAATAAGGTCGTGTTGCACTTGTAGGACAAAATAAGTGCGTTCAAGAGAAAATTGCAATTCACATGCAAAAGCAAATTGAAAAACAAAATGTTACCATATGTTTCCCTCCATCTGTAACTTTATCGAAGGAAATAATTTGTCAATAAAAGACGATGTGATGGGCGACATTAGGAAACATAGAACATCAACTTTTGAATGTTTTCAAAATTAATTTCATCAAGATCTCACAGCTCAAAGTTGGATTCGAAATCCTTTCGCATTCACAATGGGGGTTCCAGACGATGTCATTGCAAAAGAAATTTAATGTGAAACAATAAGTGACCTAGAAATCTTAACTCATAGTAAATGAATATTTCATATTATATTTATTCTTTTATCTTTAGTACCTGGATCGGCAGAGCGATGCACGGTAACCAAATTAAAAAAATACAAATATATATACATAGTACATGCCCCCTGCCCCCCCCCCCCCCCCGCTCCCGAAAACACACACCTCGCCCTCACCACTGCACTCCCAACGCCACCCCACCCCCGGATCCCCACAAATGCACCCCACCTCCTGCATCTCCCACATCCACCCCACCCCGCACCCAGTTTTTGCATTTCTAGCTTTCTAGTGGTCCATATATTATGTGTATATTTGAGCCGTTTATTTTGAAAATAGCCTAACTCCAATTTTGAAAAAAATGAGTTAATGACAGATTTAGTTAGACATAGACATAGATGTCTTCTTTTCAAATTTATAATATCATAGTCAGAGGCAGGGGTGTAGTGGAGCGGGAACGCGTGGGAACGGCGTTCTCACACTGATTTCATTCAGTAAAAAAAAAATAATAATAATAATAACAAATAAAATTAAAATCACTTACGCAAGTAAATAAAATAATATCTTAAAAATGTGTGAGTGCCTCATATATTGATTTGAGGCATCAGCACCCATCAAGGGCGACCGCCCCCCCCCCCCATAGAGGCCCGTGCCTGGCAAAAAAAATTTGTAATTTTTTTTTTTAATTTTTAAAATTGAAAATAAAGTTCTATATATATATATGTGTGTGGGGGGGGCGTCTCCGACCCCCCCCCCCTCCCCGCTTGGACAATTCGATCGCGACACACTTCCGAGATAAAAAGTATCTTATATACATCGGGCACCTTAATACATTCTCCCCCCCCCCCCCCCATAAAAAATTCCTGGATCCGCCCTTGGCACCCATGCACCGTACCTACCCGAATTTCAATATTCTAATAGTTTACTTAGATTAAGATTCGGTAGTTTAGCGTTCCCACACTGAAAATTTTGCCACTACAACTCTGGTCAGAGGAGTACAATATCATCATGAATTCGTCAAAATAAATACATCAAAATACATATAAATATATGTATTTATAAAAATATAAAAACAAATATCTCAAAATAACAAATAATTGATTTAGGCCACTTTCAAAATAAACGGCTCATTGGTTTACTCGTACACCAATTTGCCCACATTCGTTCATATTGATAAACATTATAAAAAAAATAAATAGGAAAATAATAAAAAAAAATAATCGTATAGGATCTGAAATAAAAACATATAAAAATTTTTAAGAAAAAAATAAAACCGACTTCAAAAAAATGAAATGCAACAAATTAAATACACTAAAAGGTATAAAATAATTATTAACTTATTTAGTTACATCTAAACTACGAAATATTAACAAGAAATTACTTTTTGTACTCGGTGCCAAATAAGCGATTCATAAAAGGTATATGTTTGGCACCGACTTAAAAAAGTAATTTCATGTTAATATTTCGTCGTTTAGTTGTAACTAAATAATTTAATAATTATTTTATACCTTTTAGTGTATTTTATTTGTTGCATTTAATTTTTTGAAGTCGGTTTTATTTTTTTCTTAAAAATTTGTATTTTTCTCTTTTAGTGATGTTATTAATAGTGATCATATCATCAGAACTTGACCAAATTAATATGACACCATCCCTGAGATACCCCCTTTTCAATAAAAAAAGAATCATCGAAATCGGTTCATAAACAAAGAAGTTAGGCATGAGCAAACCTAACAAAAAAGGTCTAATACCTATGAAAAAAAATTGGACCAATCGGAAGGTAGACTGGACCCAATGCAAATTTTTTTTTCAAAATAGGTTCACAATTGGCGGAGATATGAGGTAACATAGGCACACAAAAAAAAAAATTCAGTCGAATAGAGAACCTCCTCCTTTTTTGAAGTCGGTTAAAAATTAAATAAGATTTGTTTCAAAGTTATATTATAAAAAAAAGCCACTTGAACCACTTTATTAGTGTAGAATATATTTTCCGAATTTGAGGTCTGGAGTATCGGATTTGTCTGTGTCAATTTGGGTTTCACTGAGGGCCAAAATGGAGGGTCTTTCGCTCTTCGAGATGCTGGAAAACGGAAGTTTTATTGCTAAAGAGAACATAAAATATATATAAAAAACAATTTTTGCTCGTTTAATAAGAGTAGATATATTATGTAGTGTGTAGAAATGATATATAATATAATTATTATTCGTTTAAATAATATTATTTATTAATAAATTAGACTTAGCGAAAATGAAAAAAAAACCAATGTCTGATTGAAAGTATCGCTCCTTTTTGTTATGAGGTTTGTAAGACCTCAAGGAAGCTGTTAATTACTTTATAAAAAAATAGAATGTTTCGATAGGGGCTGCTGGTTCGATTATCTAGTTAACTAATATTATACATATATGATATCCTGTAAAAGAGCAAATGGAGGGGATACAAGGTAATTCTCTGCAAAAGCGTATGAAATAAAAAAGATAAAACAATTTAACTTTGATATAAAATTTATTCAGTAATTAATAGAGGGAAGGTTATGATAGAAGAGGAGTTAGGTGGATTGATTAAGAGTGTTTGAGGAAGGTACAGGTCATTTTAAGACCGGTTCCCGTTCCGCGTTCCTTGCGTAAAATTGAATACGCCGTGTTTGGGCTGGGCGCGCTGCTCAAGATGGAGCGCAAAAATGTCCCTTTTCTGCAGTTGTTCAGAAAGAAAAAGTGTATTTCTTGCCGCCTGTTTGGGCAAGGTAATATATATGTTGTTGTTTGCCAAGCGAATCGGGCAAACAAAACATACGTTGGGGTAAGAGTGGCTTAGGTTATTAATGAACCTTTCAGTGGTATTGCCGCATGTGGATTAGGGCAAGGTATTGTATCTGTTTTGTGCTTTGCCAATCGAGAGGACGGCAAAACATATACAATGAGGTAACCTTCAGTGGAAAAGAGAAAAAATAATTAAAGATATGAACACGTAAATGATATGAATTTTAGCTATCAGAAAGAACATGCTTACCTTCAGACTCGTACAAGCCTAGCGAATAGCACACAGAGTAAATTTAAATGATATTTACCCTTTGATGGTTAATAGTATAAGAATGAATGAGCGCTTTAACCAGTGCTTCGAGAGAAAAAAGGTTGGTGGGGAGGGTAGTTGCAGATGCCCACTATAGGGGTCTGAGTGCTTTAATATAGTGACTGTTTTGACCATGTGAAAAATTGTGGCAATTTTGAACAATGTCCATATAACATCTGCCGTTTCATGCGTGGCGTTCTTAGTTTTGAAATTTGATTTATATATACCGGGTGAGTTTTTTATCTTGAAACAGTCTTATAACTCAAAAACCGTTCATTATATGAAAAAAGTTTCAAATAAAAGTTTATTTATATCGAGGGGGAAACTAAACTGGGGTATTGTTTGCAGACCTAGAACAAGCTTTAAAGGGTATTTCAAAGTCAAGTTCTGTTCTTTAAATGGAAACCTATATATTTCTTTACATATTCATAATTTAGAAAAAAAAACTGAACAACTTTCATAAGAACTATTTTTTATCCGACATCAAATAAATAAAATATTGAATCAATTATTAGATCTCAAAAAAAAATCCTAAGGGCCCCCGCAGACTGCAGACTTTTTATCGGCCGATAGTTTAGTCGGGTTGGGCTGAAAGTGCGCACACCGAGCCAACTAAACAGTTTGGTTGGTGAACAGGGCGCAGACTATCCAACAGCCGGCCGACTATTCTCGAACTAGTTTGTAACTGACTGTTGAAGCGGTCGCACAATGAAAATATTGTCCAGAAAAATTATTGCTCTCATCATACTCCGGAGGAGGAAAATCAAGAAGAGATTCCGAGAGTATTGGGTGCATCCCATTCTCAGTGATAGATTAGTTAGTGGAAAATTTTACACTATGCATTCCAAATTACTTGATTACCCGAAAATTTTTTTCGCCTATTATCGAATGAGCATTACCAGCTTCAATGAACTTGTCAAGCTAATTGGACCAGCAATAGCGAAGGAGGATACAAATAGAGACAGAGAAACATACAAACATACATACAAACAGAGCGAACTGAACTATCGGCCGACTAAACAATCGTCATGTATGCGCAGGCGTGTATGCGCCAATACTGATTAAACAGTCGGCCGATAGTTGGCCGACAGATTAGTTTGAATGTAATCGGGTAGCCCATCAAACTTTTTTATCGGCCGATACTGAATCGCTGTAGTGTGCGCATATGCATTCCTCTCCATACTGATTAAGAAGCCGACCAAACTATCGGCCGATAAAAAGTCTGCAGTCTGCGGGGGCTCTAATAATTATTCTTAACAATAATTCAACTTAATTATCAAATAAAAATGATCAAATAATTAATGATTAAATAAATAATTATCAAATAGAAAAGTCACAACAATGAAAATAACCGTTTTTTAGCCTGTTTCAGTTTCTTAGTAGCCTTTACATTTCCTGTTTTTTTTTTTTTTTTAACAGATTTACAACACGATAAAATGAAGCTTGCGAGGGTGTGTTCTTATCAGCAAAACTCTCTGCATCCATTTCTTTCAATGCTAGCATATGGTACACTTCTTTCACATTCACCGCATAAATTAAGACCATTTCAATTCTGTCTTAAACAAAAAATGCTCCATTTTTATTTATAGTAATATAATATAACTATCTACTGGTTTGACACGAGAAATAAACTTTTTTAAACTCAAAAAGTTTAAGTAGTTCAATAAGTAGAAATAATCTCTTAAATCTGTGTATAATGAAGTATTAAAATCATTATAAACACTTATTTTCATTGTTGTGACTTTTCGATTTAATAATTATTTATTTAATAATTAATTATTTGATCAAAAATTTGTAAAAAGTCTATATTGGGCAAACAAAACAAAAGTTGGAAACGCGAATTTTCCGACACAAAAAGGATTGTGAAGAACGGAATAAGGATAAGGTGGGAAAAACGGCGTTAGCTACCCATCTATAGCAAGTAATATGCAGGAATACGTTAAAATTGGCAAAACGAATTTGTTTATACACTAAATAATTCAAATTGAAGACAAAAAGACCTTATATTTGAAGGAGTGCTATGAAAGAAATAAAATGATAAAGTAAGCTATAGACACCAAGTGTCAAATATATACTTTTATTGAGTAAATAATTTCACAAAATCTTTAAACACAAAGGAATACTAGGTTCACTTGAATAAAATCAACATAATAAATATTACGTTTAAAATAATGTGATCGAAATAATACGGGGGGGGGGGGGTAGTTTTATTTAACAGAAACGATTGTATTGTATTGCTTTTATATTTTTAAATTAACAAGCTTTTCTTATTGACGTACAAATAATAAACTAATAAAATAATGCCAATATTTGACCGGCTATAATCTGATCACTACACTAATTTACACACTTTCAACACACACATAAAGAAATAATTAACATAGGATCTTAAAAATAATTAAAATCTGATTGTAATGTGATATAAAAAAAAAGTTTGTTTACGTTTTGATTGTTGACTATTGTTTACAAATGGCGTTAATGTTTATTATGTATTGGAATTTTGTTTAATAAAGCCTATATTCAGAGGTATATCTTGTTCAATTTGTGAATAATAATCTTGTGAATAATTTATGTTTACAAGTATTTTTCTAAATTATCTTCAAGTTATTATGTCTACGGTCACTTAAAATTGATTTATACGATGAAAAGGAACGGAACACCACCAAAGAATTAATGGGGGCGAATTTAAAGGAACTTAAAAGCCCTGCTTTTATCTTGAAAGAAAAAGATTGCAAACTTTTCGGCATTTTGGAGTAGAGTACATATAGTATCTAATCAAGTCAAAGTCAAGGGCAGATCCAGGAATTTTTTATGGGGGGGGGGGGGGGGTGAATATAATATAAGGTGCCCGATTTATATAAGATCTACTTTTTATCTCGGAAGTGTGTCGTGATCGAATTGTCCAAGCGCGGGGGGGGGGGGGGGGGGCAGAGATGCCACACACACACACACATATAGAACATTTTTCAATTTTAAAATTTAAAAAAAAAATAAATGTTCTTTTTTTTAAAAAAAAATTTTTGCCAGTCACGGGCCTCTATGGGGGGGGCGGTCGCCCCCTCCGCCCCCCCCCTGGATCCGCCCTTGGTCAAAGTACACCTGTATAATAAGAAAAATAAGTGGATTGTTGTTTATGAGCTATGTTTACATCGTCCAACACTACACTCTTGTCGGTGAGGCCTATTTTTGTTTTCTTTGAATTTAAATTAAGGTCAGTCTGTTTTATTTCTTCTTTCTTTTCATTCTTCCTGCGAAAAGTTACTTTTAAAACATCTGTATTTGGCGAGAAATATACATTATCATTAAAATATGCAATTTTCTTCAAATATGCAAAAATATGCAGTATAAAATTTAACCCACAGTATCCTAGATGCATATTCGGATAGATAATTGATCCCC
>JALMQS010000071.1:0-30336 GCA_024734495.1 Forficula auricularia
GGTAAAACATTTAAATAAAGTAAAGAAAAATTTACTTTTAATTAAATAATTTTTCATCTTTGAATGACGTGATTAGATGAGAGGGGATTGAATATGTATAGTATAATAATTATCAGGTCACTACAGAGCTGGGAAAATGAAATAAGAAATAATCAAAAATAATGAAATTCAATTTTCATATAGGTATAGACAAATATGTAATCATCGATTGAATTGTAGGAGAGTGGTTTGAGAGGCTTATCTTTTACAGAACATTGTGACTATCTCGCGAAGGTGTAGAGGTTCGAACCCCTGTAAAACGTTTATAATAAAAAACTTCTTTGTTCTGTAATTCAGTTTAATTTATAATTATTCGTAGACGAGGCGTCGTTGTAATTGAACCCTAGGGCTGATGAAAAAATAATTTCTGAAGTGACTAAATTAGAAAGGTGATTGAATTGTAGATTAATAGATAGCTTAAATAAGAAAAGTGAATACGCATTTTTTTGTTTTAAAAAATAAAGTTATTGAATGTCTTCTATTTAATCTGAGCTGTTATAAATAATGTTTATTACATGTCAGAAGGGTTGGTAACCGAACCCAAGGTGCGAAATTCTATCAGGATTATGAGCTCCCCTTCGAGGTGGAACAAATTCGACATCAACCACTTCGAAAAGCAGTCAATAGCTTGGATACTGTTTAAAATGTATCTTGAGCAGCGTTTCTTAAACTATGGATCGAGGCCCCAGATGGGGCCGCAAACCGAATGTTGGGTTCGCGAAAACTTAATTCAGATATATAAATTCAAAGAAACATTAGTATAATTTCTTATTTATTTTTAATTTGATATATATTACATTTTATGTACAGCGCAATTATAAAATCGTAATACCTACTGGTTAAATGTAAATCGAGGGGTGAACCGCGATTGGAATTAGGTGTACACGTCTTTGGAATTCTGTGGAATTATTTTGGAATTCATTAGATAATGCCCCTCTATTTATTGACTTCTACTTGGAAATGGAAGTGGAAGTAGGTGTACACGATATTAGGTCGCGGTTCACCCTTCGATATAAAATATATATACATATTGAAAGATACCACTAAGCGCATCATAATAGCGTTTTCTAATTGCAATTTCAGCATTAAGCTTATTTCACAATCAAAATATGACACAAAAACACAGTACATACTGTAAAGTCCTTTGTATAGTAGAGACAAATCCTAAAACTGCTTTATTACATATGTATATTGTTTAGGAAAAATAAATTATCTAAAGGAGAATATTCATTTTTATATCTTTATTTTATTTATAAGAATTTTGCTGGCTTGGTGTGTACTGGATATATTAATTTTTTATTGTTAAGATAAAAAGTTGAATTTGCTTTTCCAGTAATTTATTTTGTTATCTCAAATGGTTAATCCATGTATGAGAGTAGTTCTCAGCTTGAAACATCAAAGTGCTTGACCCCATCAATGTTCTGTACAAACTGATGGAGTCGGCACATTGGTGGGGAATTGGTTTCCACTGAGGAAGAGATGCTGAGAACGCTCTCGAAATATTTGGATTAACCATTTGAATAACAAAATAAATTACTGGAAAGAAGCAAATTCAATTTATTTATCCTTAACAATAAAAAATCTTTATTTTATATTTACATCATGGGGAAGCGAAAAAATCTCTATGATAAAAAGGGGTCATGAATATAAAAAGATTAAGAAGCTCTGATCTAGAGGTTTACAGGTAGCAGAAAAATGATTACCATATTTATTGTAAAATACTTTGGGATATTAAACGTTCTTATACGTTGTTCATAAGGAGGGAACGAACTAATTTGAATTTTTAAATTTTATAGGTACTTGAACGAAATTGGGCTGGTACAATAATCACCTAAAAATGGCCACTTTGGATCTCTCTCACATCGTAATTTTAAAGCGAAATGAATTAAAAAAAATAAAATAAAAATAAATAAATAAATAAGCCTAATTTACTTAAAAAGAGATACCCACACTCCATGATGAAAAAATATCTTGTTTTTTTAACCCACAAAAATCCGATCTTTCCTAAAATAATAATCCGATTAAAATTTTAATACGATTTTTGATTTTAGGGGAAATAATGAATGTAACATGTAGGGACGACGGAACCGTGGGGTCAGGAGGGTCATCTGACCCTTGGGAATTTGTGTACCTATTCCATAACCCCTAGACTCCCCGGTAGGCCTACATCACTTTCCAAGTTTTGACCACCCTGGCCTAAGATCGTTCCGCCGTGCTTGGTAACATCTGATATTTAAATTTGTATCTTCTTTTATATACGAGCTACAATTCGTCGACTTACGGACATTGTGACAGAGATTCATACCACCAACTCGATTAGATTCCCGTTTTACCTTATCATCCGTGTTATTACGAGAGAATTGAGTAAATAAACTTGAAAATATTTAGTTCATAAATTAACCTTTATTTATAGTTTTCCTCTTTTGATTTGAGACATTCTTCTAAGCAAGCCATTTATAGAAGAAATCTTCAATAAAAATTAATATAACACAAACGTATTTAATTATATATTTTAATAGTTTATTTTGCCGTTGAGGAGCCGACAACGAATGGCCTCAATCTCCAAGGACTAGCGGCCCTACCACAAAGGGGCTGACTATTTTATTAGTTCATTAAGTTATCTTAATTATAAGCTTGAGAATAAACATACAGGCGCCTCCATTAGTATATGTAATCTAGTTCGGATTTCTTTGGTCGAAATTTCATTTATGAATAAATTTAACTAGTAATGAATTTTTTAGAAAATTGATTTTGTCTTCCTTAATACTTCTAAATGTTTTATTTTGAAAAATAAATCTATGATATAAATATTCCAGTCATTAATCTGAGCGATTTTTACATAACCGGATGTCTCAGAGAACTGATTCGTATGAATTCGATAAAAATATGGGTTAGGGGTTTAGGGTTGACAATTCGATCTGCCAGGTTCTCATTCTATGGGGCCTTTCATTCTCTTAAAAATTCCGAAGATTCAGAGGTTGACCCTCCTTCTTCAGAGTGGATTTTTTCAAAATTTTCAAAAAGATAAATTTTTTCAAAAAGGTAAATTTTTTTCAAAATTTACAAAAAGGGGAATTTTTTAAATTTTCAATAAAGTGAATTTTTCTTTTTTAAAAGTAATATTTTTGAAATTCATCGAAGAGGCTTCCGACTATATAAATTTTATTTTTTATTGCACTTAAATTCAAAATTTTGTCCACAGTGGTATGGTCAGAGCGGGTCAATCAATTCTTTAGCAAAAAAAAATAAATTGAAATTTTATTTACAATAATTTTGGTTTCAAATAAAAATCGACCTTTTTACCTGAATTTATAATTAAAAATAATATTAATATACCTATGGCATTTAACTATTATAATAAAATTACCTAGTAACGCCTAACCTCTTTTTAGTCGCCTCTTACGACAAGCAGGGGATACTGTGGACCAATTCTAACCCCGGTCCACAGGGGAACATAACTTTCTTTAGGAGTCACAAATCACAATTCAATTTCAGGAGAAAACACTAACATAAGTGGAATTAAGGCAGCTGTAGTTTGTCTAGTAAACCAACAAAATGTCTTAGTCTACTACCACCCATATTCTTACCGTGATGTTGCTTAACTTCTAAGATCTTTGAGTTTGGGAAGGTACTATATACACCTTCAGAGTCCTTTGCTGTTTATAATATATTAATCTTCAGAAACTAAATAAATATGAATATTTACTTATTTGATCAAATTAAAAATAGATTACCAAGTAAGTATTTTTAATTTTATTAAATATATTTCACCTTAAACATATATCATTTTATCGAAACAAAATATTTATTTGCTAATTTAAGAAATTTTAGTCACACTATTTAATTAAATAATACTCTATTCATATTAATATATTAAATAATTTTTGTCACCTCTGGTTGACAATCTTTAGAGGTTGTCCTCAAAATTTTTGAATTTTTCCTTCTTTGACTTTTGTAGAATATTATTTATTAGTAATTAAAATTGAAATATATAGATATTATCTTCAAAAATGTACAAACGTTTGCATGGATTAAGATATCCACCATCTTAATAAGCTGACGTGTTCTGATGTGGCCATCCACTTGACTTTACCATACAACCTGGACCCTAAAATTATTTTTAATCGTGTAGGGGGGTTAGTTTTTGCATTTTTAGACTTCTGGGGTCCCACTGATTATGTATACAAAATTTGGTTGAGTTTGCTCAAATAACCTAGATTTTTAATTTTTAACCCCCCCTCAAACCCCCTTAATTTTGGGTCGATATGCACTAAAATATAATCAGATCTTAATCTCAATGGACCAAAACTACGTGTGAAATTTGGTTTCGATATTTACACTAATTTTTGAGCTAGCTCGTCCACAAAAATTTGGTAACTCACAGACTAACGGACAGACAACCAGACTAACTAACTAGCAGACATTTTGACAAAAAAATTATTATCTCAAAAAATATAATTTTATTGATGTTCACTTATTAGTACTTTTTTGTAGAGCGAAATGCCATGGTTTCGCTCAATTTTTTCAATCAAAATAGTTTCAGTCGTTTTTGAGATATTTCAAAAAAAAAAAAAATGAAAAAAAAAACTTTTTTCATGCACGATTACAATACTGTATGGTAAAGTAAAAATAAACTCAAGTTAGTTCGGGTGCCAAAATGATATTTGTATAACCAACCCGAAGTACTCATGAAATTTGGGCTTTATAAGCTATGGTTCATAAATAGAGAAATAGAAAAAAATGATCGGATTGTTATATGGAATGCTACGCTTCTTCGATAATAAGCTGTAATTTGGTACACGAATATTTATTAATAAACCGAATCTTTATATCCAGTTTCAATTTTTAGCCCAAATCGTTCGCTGATAAAAAGTTTCCTAATCGCTAAAATGGGTGGATAGAGTAACAAGTGTTGAAAAAGTTTTCACTTTTTCATTTACTTTACTTTATAAAATGATTCTAAATAATAGTTTGTTCTGCTAGAATAAAATTACTATGATACACGTTACTTTTACTTTTTCAAGAATAGGTAATAAAAGTAAAACGTTCGCATTTCTGAGAACCACCCGATGACTACACATCAATTTTTCTGTCAAAGAGATTAAACATTAACGTTTGAGGACAAACAACCAGCTTACCCTGCGGAAATTGCCAAAAGGACCCACAAGGCCAAGAGATCGAAGAAGCGTAGCATTTCTGAGATCTCCTTCCTTTCCTCTATCTAATAAATGTGTCAGGCTTAGTCCAATTTACGATCGGCCAAGCAGTGCTTTCATGGCTATCAAGACTTGATTATCTTCATCTTCTTTTGGTGCCCGGTCTTCTGTTTAAAGACCAAGAATAATTACCAGCCGACACCCTAATTGAAGACAGCCAGTGTATATTTATCCTTCATTTTCATTTCGTGGTGATGAATGAGAAAGAAGTGCAACGACCATTTAAAATATTTCTAATACAATGCTATTAAGAAAATTGAAAATTCTTGATTGCTCATTTTCCATCAGAATTTGAAATGAATTAATGAAAAAAAAATCAAAATTTTCAAAACATAATTTTAAAACTTGAGAGCCTCCAGTATTAAGTAATATTTCAACGATCCTTACCTACTCTTATATCATTTATATTCAAATCACTTATTTAGAAAGTGAATTCTACATCTCTTAAAAAAAGTAATAAAGTGGGCATGAATTATGCTCATCATGTAACATTTTTTTTATTTTTTAGTTCGAAATATATTGAGTGTGAAAAACATCATTTTTACCCATTTTCTCAGCCTACACCTCAAAAATTCTTATATTAAATAGATCTCATGTTTCATTCAGAATACCATATTCCCAAAATATTACAGGATCCATATTAGTCACAATGTTTATTTCATTTGTCTAATAAACAATACAAAATCTGACTTTACTAGTGCACACCAAAAGACTTTACCACACTCCTTATTTTTCATATATATAATATTAAAGTGTCCGTTATTTTTCGATTTTAGTTTTTTTTGACGCAACACCTCTCATTATTTCGTTTTATCATAAACATTCAGAAATGATATTTGAAATAAGGAATTTGTTTGTTTTTATGAGATTTATTAAATGTCTACTCTGAAGTTGATAGAGTTTTTCTTTAGGAGACGGACTGGTATAAATATACAATTGGATGTTGATGAAGGCAGTCCAAGGTGGTTGTAAAAAAATAAGACTATATCAGTTTTACTATTTTACATTTATTCGATAACCGACGTTTCGGAGATTTACTCTCTCCTTCTTCAGGGTCGATATAATTGAGGGGAACATCAATTAGTATTGGGATTTTCATATGTCATTCAAAATACATAAAATACAAAACAATAAAATAAGAATTATAGATCTACTTACAACGAAAAGTCAATGAAAGTATATCAATTCACTACTCTGAAGTTTTTTTGTTAAGAAACATACGAATTTCAAACATTCATCAATTCTTCACAATCAAATTATTCGAATCAAACAAACGAACTCGCTATTCCATGACTTCTAGAGATTCTCCTTCCACCTTTGTCTTTTCCGCTATTACAACCTTCAATCATTCAAGACCTGTAATTACATCTTCGACCCTTAAATTTCTTCCTCTTTCACCATACAGGTTACCTTGTGTTTTGTAAAATAAATAAATTAAATGATAATCCTTAATTGAGAAGGTTTATATGATTATACGAGTAAGAGTTCATAGCCATTAGCGATCCTTAAAAAAATTTTAAAAATGCGTTAAATAACAACAAGCTCGTTCCAAGATTTATTTATTTATTTTTTAAAGCAATTAAATGAAATTAATTTCGGTGTACACCTTATTCTAGTCAAGAATATATTTATTTAAGACAATCTTCCGGAAGTGCAAGTCTTATAATCCAATTCAGCTTCTAAGAAACATCATTTCAATTACAGCTGTTTGACAGGAAATTATCAATTTAAATATATATTAAAACATTCATTCCCTTCAAAATATTCTATTAGATGCGAAATCAGCCTTGCACTTAATAACCTCAATTGTACTTGCAGAGTAATTAAAATAGATAGATATGATGGAGAATATTATCCTTGACATTAAGGAGTAGCAACAAGTACTTAAAAAGTTTTATTAATATTCAAATTGAAAGCTTATATTGAATTTCAATCGAGAAAGAGAGAAAGAAAATAAAGAGAGAAACAGATGTAAGTAAACGGATGGAATCTGATCTTCCGCTTCGCTTTAATAAATCAAGTGGAGGCGTTTAATTGGAACGAAAACGATTTACTCATTTGCTGGTTAATTTTCATTGATGCTAGATAAGCCGCCCATTTAATTAATCCTGTGAAAAAGAGCCAGCCAACAAGAGCAAGTTTAATCGAATTTATTGATACGATACAAAAGTATATTGCACTAATTATTTATTTGAAACGAATTTCAAATCAAATCGCAAATCTCTTTATTGCATGTTCTTGTTAACCGACTTCAAAAAAGAATGGAGGTTCTCTATTCGACTGAATTTTTTTGTGTGTCTATGTTACCTCATATCTCCGCCAATTTTGAACCGATTTTGAAAAAAAATTTTGCATTATGTCCAGTCTACCTTCCGATTGGTCCCATTTTTTTTCATAGGTATTAGACCTTTTTTGTTAGGTTTTTTCAGGGCTAACTTCTTTGTTTATTAACCGATTTCGATGATTGGAAAGGGGGTATCTTAGGGATGCTGCCATATTAATTTGGTCAAGTTCTGATGATATGATCACTATTAATAACATCACTAAAAAAAGAAAAAGAAAAATAATTTTTATGAAAAAAATAAAACCGACTTCAAAAAAATTAAATGCAACAAATAAAATACACTAAAAGGTATAAAATAATTATTATCTTATTTAGTTACAACTAAACGACGAAATATTAACATGAAATTACTCTTTGAAGTCGGTGCCAAACATATACCTTTTATGAATCGCACTCGACGGATCTTACTTAGTACGTTTGGCGGGTACGCTCGCTTATAGGTATAGTTTTTTTGGCACTGACTTCAAAAAGTAATTTCATCTTAATATTTCGTAGTTTAGTTGTAACGAAATAAGATAATAATTATTTTATACCTTTTAGTGAATTTTATTTGTTGCATTTAATTTTTTTGAAGTCGGTTTTATTTTTTTCTTAAATTTTTTTTTTTTTAACTTGGCTTTTCACTCTAAGGGCCGGTTGTATGTTGCAAAGTAAATTCTTTTTTACCACTAGGGTAGATGGTAAATGGAGGGACCGGATGGCCAATCCCTCCATTTACCATCTACACTGTGTTAGAGTGGTAAAAAGCATTTACTTGCGACATACAACCGGCAACCCCTAAGTGAATTGTGAATATTTTTTTGGGTAGAATCTTGTTATCGAAATTAGACTCACTTCTAAAGAGTTTTCTTGAAATTTTGCACAAACAATATTTCATCAATATTTAGGAATTAATAGAGAAAAACATAATTTAAAATTATTAAAGTCCATAGCATCCATATTATTTAATTAATCAAGAATGTTGGCAGGTATTTGGAGAGGAAAGTAGCAAATCAAAAAATTCTCATTGATTTATGCGACGTTTCGCCAATTTTATTTCGGCTTCATCAGGCGTCTCAATGATTATAATTAATTTTGAGATATAATAGATACATGCACATATTTATGAATTAACTCAAATAAAATTGGCGAAACGTCGCATAAATAAATGGGAATTTTTTAATTTGCTACTTTCCTGTCCAAATACCTGCCAACAAACTTGATAAATAATTTAAAATATTACAAGTTATTCTTCAGAGATGGACTGGCAGATTTAGAACTGAGGATTTAAAGAAGGAATAAATAAAAATATTATTCCCCATAAAAGACTATTTTTTGTAAGATTTTTTTGTCAGTTTTTGAACCGACGTTTCGGAGGATCTTCCTTCCTTCTTCAGGATGCAATGGGTCAATGAAAGAAGTATGTATGAAAATTATTATATACTTCTTTTACTGACCATTTGAACCCTGAAGATGGAGTGAATATCCCCTGAATCGTCGGTTAAAAAAATATAAAGAGAAAACAAAACCTTCCAACAAATACTCTTTTAATGAAAATAATTTTTTTTAATTATTCCTGAACTGCCTTCCATTAAGTACACAGTTATAGAATTTAAACTTTAAAAAATAGCATAGAAAAACATTAACAAGAAATCTTGCGGCTTACAAGACATTGTTTAAGTACCTAAAGACAATTCAATTTTATTATTACCTTCTTAATGGACTAAGATTGATTCTATTCTTTTACCATAATTGGGAATTTATTTAATTAAGCAACTTCATTTTAAAATAAAATATAAATATTAATTTTTTTTCTTTCTTTTTTTCAGGTAAGGATTATTCATTCATGCAAATCTTATTTTATGGCTCGTAAGTATCAGAAAATTACAACAATAACGAAATTTATGCGTAAATTTAATATAAAATATGTATATGAGGTTCATCTTAAAAAATTCACTTTGCCTATGTGTTTAAGGAACAATCAAGAGAAGTGCCCTGTACCTACTTATTTCGAGCTATTTTGAATAGTTTTTATTACATATGAGAAGGGCCAAAAAAGAAGATGAATGTTCTTCGAGTTGAACCAATCTGATACGTTGATGAATTCCAGTCAGAGATAAAATATATTCATCGTGAAATTTCAAGGTGGAGTGATTCCAAAATCAAACATATAGACTCAAGCCATATAGTAATGTAAATAGAAATCATTCTATTTCATATTTTGAATTTATATAATTCTTAATTGGAGAGATGGTTTTCTCATAATTAAAATTAAATTTCTATTTCCGTTCATATATTCCTTTCTCTCTTTCATCATGCCTACTCAATATTTTACTCAAAAAATTATCTATTTAGAGCTATTACTTCAAAACATGGCCTAGACTCTAGAGTAGGGCTGTCCAACCCGTGGACCGCGGACCGTATGCTGGCCAGCATTGCAATGATTGTGGCCCAACATAAAATTATAAACTTCCTTAAAACATTGAAATTTATATGTAGAGATTTGTTTATTCCCTTTTTCGAAATATGAATGTACATTTGTACAATATGTGAAGCTTTTTTCAAGAATAAAATTCACTAAAAACAAAAATTATAAGCTCAACTATTTAAAAGATATAATCAAGTTTCCAATATTTAAAAATTCTTCTTATATTTTCATTTTCTAAAATATTTATTATTTCAGTAATTTATATCCTACGACACTAACCAAGTCTATATTTATATCATTCTTGTACAAGGAGACAATGAATTGGGGTTTTCTAGAACAATCACAATTAATTGATAATTTCTCTCCTGTTCTAAAACTGGTCAGGACTTGTCTTTTAGATAGTTGAACGTTCTTACATGTCAATAGAATGGATAGTCAGGGATTATAATATCCGTGACCCTTTTAAAAAAATAAACAAGGAATTGGGGTTTACTAGAACAATCACAATTAATTGATAATTTCTCTCCTGGGCTAAAACTTGCCTGGACTTGTCTTTTAGATCTTTGCACGTTTTTACATGTCAATAGATAATAGATAGACCGAGATTATTATATCTGCGACCCTTTTAAAAAATAATTATCATCCTCATATCCTTCTTTAATCCCATTCGATTTAAACGAGGACTGTACAACCCGTATATGTAGATAGTGGAAAACACAACAATTTGGCCTGATAATTTTTTTCTCTAAAATAAGAAATCTGAAAATTTACTGTGTAGTTTTCGAAAAATAAAAGTGATAATTTTAAATTTTGAATCTGGAACTACATATATTTCAAGATTTCTGAAAAAATAATCATCATTTTGGTCTATTTTCGACTCCATTTTCATTAGAAATAAATTTTCTACTTGCAACCATTCTGATTGAATGCTCTAGAACAACAATTAGATTCCGATCTGAAAGAAAAAATGAATATTGTCTCTTCATTAGAATTTATATAATATAGATAAATACTAATACATAATATCACTTTTTGTAAGTATGTAGGTATGTAATTATTTACATATACGGGAAGCTATTTTCAAAAAATATAAAATTTACGAAAAGTAAAATTAGAAGCTAAAAAAATAATAAAGTTATTATTTCTACATTTTTAACTATCTTTTTTTGAATAACAAATATCAATACTATAGAATTATAATATTTTATCAGCGGTCCGAGACAATTGTTTTTCTTCAAATGTGGCCAGTGTAAGCCAAACACCCTGCTCTAGAGAGTACGGTTTATCAATAAGAACGTGAATGTCAAAATTCAGCTCATCAGCTGAAAGCACATTGATTTAAAAAAGACATATAGAAAGGTATATATCATTTACTAATTTCACAAAAATTTATAACTTCCCATCCCTGGAGGCTCTTTTTAAAGTTACCCTAGTAGCACAATGTTTCAAACTATATAGTAATTAATCACATTTAGGGAACTCGGTGTTGGTTTATAGTGAAACATTGTTAAAATTAAATTAGGTTGGAGTTGGTGGTGTTTCAAAAGGAGAAAAAAAAATTAAAATACAAAGATTTTTTTAAGTTTACTCTATATATTTCGAGTTTTTAACTCATCGTCAGGAGTACATTGACTGATTTTGAGCATCTATATAGGCACTATATAGTTACTACATAGTTTGAAACATTGTGCTACTAGGGTAGTATTTCACCATCTTACCTTTTTTTCATTAAAATTAAATCAATGGTGTATCGATTTTGTAGATTTACAAATAATAAAGCATCACACACTCTATAAGAAAAAAAGTAAAAAAAAAATCAAGTCTCCTTTTATTGATTAAAATAATTCATTACTTCATCAATATCATCATTGAGTATACAATCCTAAGACTGGTTTGACACAACCACCCGTCTCCACTCGGCTCTGTCCCCCAGCCAGCTGTTTGACCTCTCTAAATGTCTCGCATCCCATATCCCCAATTATTTGGTTGAAATATTCTGATATGGACCTTCCCCTTTTTTTCCCACCTCCCCCTCGAAGATACCACTAAGCAGTCCCCATGTCTCAGTGTGTGCCCCATCTTCTCTTCTTCAGACTCTTCTACAAGGTTCTTCTTTCTCCGATTCTTCCAAGAACTTATTCATTAGTAATTTTTATCCATCCATTTCATTTCCCGTTCATTACTTATTAAAAAAAAACAAGAAGACTTATCTTAGCGCATCATCACCTTCTTATTATAAAACAAAACAAGTTTTCATGGAAAATAAAATTATCCCATAAATTGAACATACTAATTAAAATGAGAGTGTTTCGTGTTCATTTATGAATCCATCAGGATTGAATCTTGTTTGGATCAATTTACACCGTGATTATTTATATTAGCTAGAAAGAGTAATCACAGTCGGGAGCAGAAATAAATAAATAGCAGCTATTGCATAAATAGCAAGTGAGAAGCGAGCAAATGAAATTATCTATGCCTGTTCAGTGTTCATAAATAAGAATTTATTAGAAAATTGAGATGACGAAATGCATGCAATTCTTCAAGTAATTTGAAAACGTTATACAAAGCAAATATTTATCGCTTCATTAAGTAGGGAAGTAACGGCGAAAATCATTTAGATAAATAAACAAATCATCAAGGAAATTGGAAAATAATGAATTAATTAGTCAATTTGATGTTGAAATATATTTTTTGCCCAATTTCGCATTTTCCTCTACTTACCAAAATGCTAGTATTTAGTAGGGTCAGGTGGGCTAACTGGCCCAGCTTCTTTTGTTTTCCTAAGGATAGTACTCCATATTTTTGGCTATAACTAAGCTTCCTCACAATTTATAGTTCTCGTGACTATATTAATTGAAAGATGAAATTTTCTTCAAATAATCATGATACTTTCAACTTTTGATTATTCAAAATTTTGGAATTATCTTAAGTTGAATGTAAAGTTTTGCAGTTGGCCCAGTTAAACGCGTTGTGGGGTAATTGGACCATCCCAGTCTATTTGCTGTTTTTTTAATTTTTAACATCTTTTGAGCAGTTGGACATGTTCCCCTATTCCTCAAGGCCCTGGCCGTAGGTAGAATTAGTCTCATTTGTATATGGATTAAAAATAATAAAAGATGTAAGCGATTCGGGGTAATTGGGCCCTGACTAGGCTGGACCAGTTGCACCAAGACCTCTATTTTTTTTTATTCTATTGAATTTTTTAAGGTAGATAGGTTTAAACGCCAAGTATAATTTTTAAAATCGATTTTTATTATGAAAAAATACAAAAAAAGTATCATAAATCAAACAACTAAACAAAATAATTTCATTTTACCCATTGAAATAAAGTTAAATAAGTTCCTTATCCTTAAGAAAGCCTTAATTAAGTACTTACTCAAGTCTCAATATTTTCAAGGAACTGGGTAAGGCAACTAGGTAAGAAGTAAGCACATAACTAGGTAAATAAGTAAATAAGTAATTAACTTAACTAAGTACTTAAGTATAAAATAAACTTAAAGAAATTTCTCTAATTCAGGAACACTGAAAATTTCCCACCAATATGAAAAAGTGAATTGCGCTACAAAAATGCGGTAAAATTAAAAAGCTCTGGGGTTACAGGACCCCTGGCCCAGTCGCCCCCGCCCCCAGTTACCCCACCTAACCTTATAGAATGTCATTAGAAGATGACACTACACCTCTTTAACATTACATCAAATAACTATATCATACTTTGCACTATCCAGTTTGAGTATTACAATCGCTCAAAACAATTTTGTTGTTTTTGTTTATTTGTGTTAATAAATGTTTAAAAATGGGAGAAGAATCATTATCAATTATTTCTTGTCTGTGTGTGTTTATATCTATCTATCTGGATGGATTCAGTAACTCACGAAAACTTGAATATAAGAACAAAATAAATATTGTTCTTTTACATCTCAAAACCTTTATTAGAAATCCAAAAGTTTTGGCGAGAAAATTATTATCAATTGAAATTTAAAAAAAGGTGCTTTAAAATAGAAATATAAAGCAACTATGGGAAAAAAGAGAGAACAACCCCCATTGTTCACCCCCTCTCCTAAACAACCCCTAATATGAAAACTATATATTTCAACGCAATGGGCAAAAACCCCTTTCAAGTTAGTCCCATCAATTTATCGTACCGAAATCGCGGTAGGGTTCCTCGGGCTCAAATAAAAAATTTTAATTGATAAAGGGGGAATTTCTCCCGAAATGTTTAGAATTCTAATAAGCTTTTTGAGATTTTTTTGTAAAAGAACTATATTTATATAATACAAGAAAGAATCAATAGATTATTTAAACAGATTACAAGAACAGAAATTTGATAGAAATAGCTAATAGGCTGAAATTTGACTCGATAGTTTAAATAATCAACCTTCATTTTTGAGCCTAGTTTTAGGTTTTTAGCTCAAGCTGTTTGCTGGCAAAAATTATCAAAGCACCAGAATTCGCAGAAAACTTACTGAATGTTAATTTTTTTTTTAATTTTTTCTAATAATAAATTTATAAATAAAATAATCGCTTTTTCTTATAAATAAGTAATAGAAATATTCATTTTAAATAAATAAAAATTTTCATTTGAGGGAAAAATATAAACATGCGTGCAAAGTGAATCTTAGTCTTACAATCACAAGGGATTTATCATAACTACTGACCAGGTATCAAAGAGTGATGCTAATAGGATATTGATATTGTTGTTTTATTCTTAACTATGTCAAAATACTTAATATTTATTTAGGGATAGAATAAGGAAACTCAAATAAAGTATTTCAATCTCATTTTTGAACTACCAAATACAAAGCATGTAAATTGACTTAATTAACTTATTAAGAGCTCTAACTTGCTTAATGATTACTTTATCAGAATAGTAATCGGTGGATCCTTGTAGCTCAGCAATAAATGGAAAAACTATGGAAAATAAAAATATTTTTTTAGATTTTTTTTTATTTTTGATCCGGATTTAAATACACTGCTGTCCTAGCCAGTAAAGAGTTTAAGGATGAATATTTAGATGGTTAAGCGGAGATAAAAATTATCTGGCCTTAAAAAGCGATTACTGCCCCGGTGGAACTATTATGATGGTTTAAATATGACTTTATAATTTGTCTGAAAATGGATTATAAATTAAGACCCGAGGCTCTCATTTGTTCTCCCAGTTAATTAAAAACAAATTAAAAATAACTCGTCGCTAATAGTCTCTTGTTATAAATAAATAAATAAAGCTAAAACAATTTGTATGAAACTAGAAAGATTCCATTCAATATTTATTAACTTGAGATGAAGCTATAAATATTGGAAAAGAAAGGAAACAAACCATTCATTAGTTACTAATTAATCAAAAGTGGTTGAGACAATGATAAAGTTATTTTTTTAATGAACGGTCTATCTTTTTTCACTAATAATGAATTGCATAATATTTAGAATTTAAAAATATTAACATATTTTCAACAAATATAGGCATAAATTAGTTGTAATTGAATTTATATGGGCAATAAATTTTTCTCAATAAAAAATAAAAATAAAAACAACTTTTTAAATTTAAATCGACCGCTGTTCAGATCAGAAAAGTGTGTGTAAAGCAGAAAATTTGGAAATAATATTTTCAGACTATAACAAAATATTAGTAGTAATTAGTGTCGATTCCAGGGGGGGTCATAGGGTTATGACCCCCCCCCCCCCAAATGGCTTCCAAAAAAATAAGTTTTAATTTCGTAAGATCAAATTCAAATCCAGATTAGTATTTCAATTATCGCATTCGAACATGCATACCTACAAACTCCCCAGCTTTATCTACTCTTATTAAACGAGCAAAAATTGTATATTTATTTATATATATATTTATTTATTTATATATGTATTTGTTTGTATATATATTTGTATCTTGGTTCTATTTTGAAAACGACTCTACCGATTTTGATGAAATTCACGGGTTAGGGGGTTTTTGGGGTGACAATTCGATCTGTCACGGTCTCATCTTCGACAAAATTGTTTTTGATGGGTTTTTTCCTAATCAAATTAATTATTCTCAGGTAGACAAATCCCATTCTTAGGGTTTTAAAAAAGGTTACTCTTTTCCTTTTGTACCCAGGCAGACAATGGGTTGCCTTAATTCATTGTTCTCAAAGGCCTTGAAGAAGTATTGTGATTGTGGTGGGTTGTTGTCAAGCATTAACTAAACCCAAACAAAGCTCGGTCTTCCAGGTATCCATAAATAATTTATCTGGAAATGTCTCAGAAAATAAGACAGAAGGTTTTCATTTGTTAATTTTGTTAATTAAAAACAAATTAAAAATAACTCGCTCTATTGGCGAAAATTACGATAGGCGTGACATCTTTTCTATATATGGTATATATATAGAATCAATAATTACATCTAATGTAATATACTATATATACAATTAATTGAATCGATCAATATATCATCAAACTGGTGAATGGGCGTTTGAGAACAAATATACGTCAGACTAATAGAGAAGATAAAGAAGGTAGAAGAAGGACCGAAAGAAGAATTGAAGAAATATGGTCTGGAAACCAAAACGCAGAGGCTATATTTATCATTTATTATTCAAATGTATTTTAAAAATGTAATAAATTTATTATTTATTCAATAAATTATATATATGGGGGTAGTTAGGGAGGGGCAAGGGGGGATGTTCTACCCCTACAAAACTCACCCCCCCCCCACCTAGAAAAATCCAAACTCCATTATTACGAGGCATCACTTATGTATTTCTCGTTACTTCCAAAATTTGTCAAATCTACTAAAAAGTTAGTTGATCTCTAATCGGTCTACCGAAATTGAAACTTTGTGGTGGCTAATCAGCAGCCCGGTTGCCCCCCCCCCCCCCGCCCCCCTAGGAAAACTTCTTAACTATGCCAATGTAATGTAATAGCGAATTAACTTCTCCTGACATCTTTTGGCGTAAAATTATCGGGAAACAAACTCTATTCTGCCACAAGAATAAAACATTTACTACCCCTTAAATTTGCTGTTTGTTAGCTAAAGGAGAATAGAAAAAGTAAATAAACGTATTCTTATTGGTAAAAATGATTTTATTCCCCATTAACTAACTTTTATAAATAAAGCTAAAGTAATTTGTAAGAAAGTAGAAACATTTTATTCAATATTTATTAACTTATAAATATTGGGAAAGAAATGAAACAAACTATAATAACACTGGGCAACAAAAAAATAATTTTTAAATGCTTCGAGCACTTGATGAGTCAATTCCTACCAATTTTGGGTTGAGAAAAACGAATATGACAATGAAAATTTTTTCTTAGCTCTAGTTTCTGTGAAATACAGTAGGTGGCGGATCAAGAGAAAAAGATACATTTTAATTACATATGCTAACAACATTGAAAGTGCATTTTATTTTTACAAATTGTAGTTACATTCTAAGAGTTCTACATTGCTGGAATAATACTTCACAGATGGTCGTGTCTGAAGAGATTTATGTGGTGCCTTCATCAGATCGTCGTTTTTTAGCTTGCCTCTTTTTTGTTGCCCAGTGTTATTAGTCCATCAGGAATTTACAGATTAGTTTTTAACCTGTAAACTCCTGATGATGGACTAATAATCCGAAATATATTGAGATTGTATACACCTCTTTGAGTTTTATTTCATTCACTCTGAAACTACACTCCCTTTACTTTATTAATGTTTATTATCCTTTATAATCACGTAGTTTTAGTTTTTTAGTTATAACTCGAGTTCTAATTGAGCTACAAACAAGTGGTAATTTGTAAATCCAAGAGGAAGCTGTTTTCTATTAGTTCAACAAAATATTGTGATCTCAAATATTGTTGTTTAATATCTAACGGAACTCGAAAATAGGTCAAAATGGTCTTTTTCACCGTTTTGATCGATTATATCTCCAAAACAAGAGCTAATCGGTAATCTTTATGGTGATTTTTGAATTCAGCAGGTGGAAATACATAAGAATCAGCTATTTTTGAGCCCGAAGCATTTTCATTGTTGGGCAGTGTAATCAATTAATCAAAAACGGTTGAGATGAAAATAAAGTTAATTTTTTAAAATGGATTCTCTCTCTATCTTTCACCAATGAATTGCATAATATTTCGGATTTAAAAATATTAACATATTTTTTAACAAATATAGGCATAAATTGGTTGTTACCGAATTTAATCTTGGTAATAAATTTTCCCTGTTGTGGGGATAAAGATAATTAGAGCAGCATTGGTTAATTGGGTGTCCCGCATATATGGGGGCGACGAAAGTCGAGAGGAGCCGTTCGGGTCCATTTGGCAACGCCATCGCAGGTTCGTTCGTCCATATATGGAAGAAAAAGTCCTTCGAGGATGTCTACCGCCGAACTGGATGAGAAGAGACAGCCACAAAAATGCCAACCAATTAAAATGAATTTTATTTTTCTATAAAACGTTTTTTTTTTTTGTTTTAAAACTCTTCACTTTTTCTTTCTCTCTGTCATTAAATTTAAAAGAAACAGAGACGATGATCTAAATTTAGAATTATGCCAATTGGAGATGTCAGTAAAGAATTTCCACAATTAATATCATTTATCGTTGAGACATTGAATTTATTACATTTACATATATAAGTATAATTAGAAACGTTAAAAGAAAAAAAAACAATTTTTAAATTTTTAATTTACGAACTGGAATTTTTATTTTTTTATTTTTTTGAAAATTAATATTTATTTAAAATTCTTTTTACATATATGGTTATAAAGACTATAAAATATTTAGCGCAGTTTTGCAATCGCTATTCTAGTATTGATGCAACGAAACTGAAACCTCCTCGGGAAAGAGATAAAAATTTGCCACAGTCGAACAGAATATTATATATTAAGTGGATAGATAAATTATATATTTAAGTGCGGTTTCTAAAATAGGAATTATTAAAATAACATAATCAAATTTTATATAATCTTGATAAATATTCTTTACAAAATTCAAGGACGTAGGAATTAAAAAAAAATATGATTAAGTAAAAAAGTGAATTTTAGAGTTCAAATTCCTTATAGTAGTAGACTTTAAATTTCTAAGGAAATCTCGAGAGGTCGTCTATTAGATTCGAGATATATGTCAGAAGAGTTGTGTTCACCACCTCAGGTTCAAACACTAGAAGTAAAATTAGCAATGCAGGCCAATTGGCTTCCTATGAGGTTAACCCCTATATCAGAATTCACACCTAGCCCGGATTGAAAATTTTGGCACCCGGGCTGAACACAACCCTTCTAACACATAATTAAAAATTATCTATTCCATCTTGGATCTAGTAGATGACGACCTTTTTTTGGATCCCTTAAAAATTTACAGTCTACTGTTATAGACAATTTGAACTCTTATATTTAATTTTGGAAAATTCATTCCATTACCTTTCGAATTTTGAAGATATTCAAAATTCTAAACACTCAACAATCTTTATTTAAACTATATGCTGGGACACGCCAAGTCCCTTATGCGCCGTCGTGCGAAATACTGATTTTCGCTATTATATGTTGGAGCTGTCAGCTTCTAAAAAAATTAAGTTTCTGAAGCTCGGGTTTAAAAAAGTTAGTGTTCAATTAAAATTGTTGTGGTTTCGATTAATTAGTGGACTGTAGATTAATAGGAATTAAATATCTTTCAAAAGGTGTAAAACGAATATGTTTAGATTATCAGGTAAAGAAATTAAAAAGAAAGCAGTTTGGTTTTAAATGATTTTATTAACAAATGGAAAACAAGAAAATTTGAAGAAAACGATAAAAATGAAAATTTAGTTAAATTGATTTTTTATGATCAATGTCTTCGTTTTTGTGTGGGTAGCCAATATCACAGTTTGCAACGAAAGCTTGAATAGCGTTGCGGTAAATGGATACGGTCCCTTGGAGATCTTGTATGTGGGTAGCCAATATCCCAGTTTGCAAAGAAAGCTTGAATATCGTTGCAGGTGGATACGGTCCCTTGGAGATCTGTTTAATTTGGGTTTATCCCGGTAAGATGTCGGACCTTATACACAAAAAAATAAAACATTTATAAGAAAAGATTACAATATAAAAAATTTCTAAACACAAGTAATATCAATTAAAGACCTACCTTATCGTCCGATCATTATGCTCAAAACTCATTCAATCTAAAAGCAACGCGACAAAATTATGGTCCGCATATATAGGACCTTTGTACACGGAAAGATTGGTTTTGAGTAAGAGGGCTTGGCGGGTGGCATCTCTGCTTAAATAAGGTTTCCGGGAGTCAAAATAAATATTTGAATAATCATTTGGTATTTCCCGGTCAATGTTTTTAATTGAATTTATTATAGTAATCATTTTAGAAATAATTATATCGAATTTTAGGACCGAATAAATGTTAAATGTATATTTTGAGATTAATTAAAAAAGCGCGGCGTATTCGAATTTTGAAAATCTTTGGACTTGCAATTTTGAATTTTTTTTAATAAAAATTTGAGCTCATTTCGCAGCTCCATATGTATTGAGCCCAAATTACTCCGGCCACAATATTTTTTTCACGTTTCAAGGTTTTTATACAAAAAGAAATAATAGGGCTAATAATAAATAGTTTTAACCGTTTTTTTAGATATTTCGAAAATACAAATCAAGAGAGACTGCTGCGGACGATTGCAACAGACAAAACCTGAGCGAGCAGAGGGTGGGGGAAATATCACTAGACACCGAGGGGTGATCCGCGATTGGAAGTAGGTGTACACCTCATTGGAAGTATTTTGGAAGTACTTGGAAATATTTGGAAGTACTTGGGAATATTTGGAAGTACTTGGAAATATTTGAAAGTGCTTGAAAATATTTGGAAGTACGTGGAAATATTTGGAAGTACTTGGAAATATTTGTAAGTACAAGTGAAAGTAGGTGTACAGAATATTAGGTCGCGGTTCACTGCTCGCTAGACACCATCATGTTCAAACTTGGCCGGGCACGCTCGCTGTTTGCCAGTAGCAAAATCAGCTCGGTCATTTAATAGCTATATCTCGTAAAATGGGAGCCCTTGCTACTTAGGCAACTAAATTACCACATCAGTTGAGGGTACTCTGCAAAAAATAGGTGGAAGGCATTTTCCCATTTTTACTTTATCCAATGCGAAGCCAGAAAGATTCACCTCACAGGATAGCCAATCGGCCCGAATTGCTAATTTTAGCACTCGGGTTCGATTCCAACACAGCTTTTCTAATATATAATTAAAATTATACATTCCATCTCGGATTTAGTACTAAGATGAAGACTGCTCGTGATTTCCTTAAGAATAAAAAAGTGGCCAGTCAGAGATGGACTAGCATATTGGAGGATTCTGTCCCTTATATCTACCATATATATATATATTTAAAATTGAAGGGTTGGAAATTTAGAAGAGGCACACGACGAGGCGCCCCTTATCTAATAATACTGTCCAAGTGGATTGTTAAATTTAAAAATATAAAAATTTAATGTTTAATGAGATTTTAAAAGACATTTTTAATCCACTTTATTTGGTGGATGATAAATTTTATTCCTCAGAACGTTTATTGTTTGCGGAGATGCTTCAATTTTTTTTTTTATTTTTTTATTTTAATAATCGGACTTCCTGTGAAACATCAAACCATAACAGCATGCTAAATTTCAAATTGCTCGGTTAAATAAATTTGTTTGTTAATGAGGGTGTATAAACAGACAGGCAGACAACGAAGTCACACAAGAGATCGGTTTTTACTATTTTTAGAAAAGAATTCTAAAATTATTTTAAATTTATAATATACAATTGAATGTAATGGAAGGCAGCCCAGAGGTAGTGAGGAAAGAAAAAATTAACACATATCAAATAAGGTGTAATTTATTGGAATCCTTCCTCCTTTCCTTTCAAACCGACATTTCGGAGGATTTTTTCCTCCTTTCGCTTCCAAACCGACATTTCGGAGGATTTTTTCTTCCTTCTTCAGGGTTTCAAAGGGTCAATGAATGAAACAAATAAAATGTTTCCTTCTTCTCTCCACAGTAGTGTTCAAAAACCTTCATTTTTAACAAAGGCATAGAAAAACATTTTTACTTTATTTTTTCCTTCTTTTCTAATTAGAAATATAATATACATTTAATTTAAACATAAAATACAATGTATTATTAAATGTAGGCTAGTTAAAAAATTAATCTTACTATACGTTATTTTAGTATATAAATTATAAATTTAATATTTTGTAATTGTAATTAACTTTTTTCATATATTTATTTTAGGAATAATTCAATTATTATTAAAAAGTAAACAAAAATGGAATACAATTTCAGGTAGTGTTTGATCCATTATGCAGAATAGTCTGTTTATTTTTGGGAAACCCGAGCCTACTGAATAATTTATTGCAAATCTCAATTAGGTATACATCTTAAATGTTCTACTAGCTCAGCTACTGGTACTATACGGATCATGAAGAAGCTACATTGTCAGAGCGTTTTCGAGTATTATATCATGTTCATTGCAGTGGCATATATAGAAGTTTGTTCAGGGATTGGAATCTTCATAATTTATATACTAAGTATAAACAAAATTAAAAAAATCGAACATATGTAGGGTATGGTAAAAATATTTATTCCGGAAGGGGAGAGACTACAGCTCCGGTTATTGGTTCATTTTTTAATAGTAATTTTTTATTATTCATTTTCATGTTGTTTTTGGAATTGTTTGATCAATTCTATGTTTGTTAACCAGGTTTGAAAGAAAAACTTAACCCAGTAAAACTTCTCGAATGTTATTTTTAGAAAAATCAAATGAGAAAATCAATATTCACCGTGAAACAAATAAAATACTTACACATAAATAATTAAATACGAAATTAAAGACGTTGTTTATGTGTATTTGTAAATACATTATTATTTTTTTCTTGATCAATTCTGTTTGTTAACCAGGTTTGAAAGAAAAACTTAACCCACTAAAACTTCTCGAATGTTATTTTTAGAAAAATCAAATGAGAAAATCAATATTCACCGTGAAACAAATAAAATACTTACACATAAATAATTAAATATGAAATTAAAGACGTTGTTTATGTGTATTTGTAAATACATTATTATTTTTTTCTATAATCTAACATATAAAAAAAAAAAAAAAAAAAAATTCAAGAAAATTTGTCATTCAAATGAATAACAAATCACCAAATATGTCCCAATTTCGTAGGAAAAATAAAATAAAAACCAGATTTTTTAGAAAATTATATTCATAATGATATTATATGATATATGATATTCACATTCATAAAATATTCATAATGCCAACCCTCATTAGATGGAGAAGGCACCACAAGAAGAAGAAGATATTCATTTGATATAAATTCAGCTTAGGTTAATTGGTGAAAAAATTTATTTAATTTAATAGAAAAAAATTGAATTAAAACCAAAAAAACATATATTGTGGTCAGGTTGGCCGAGTGGTTAAATAACTTGCCTTTGGATCAAGCCGAGCGGGTATAATCTGATCCTTACACCAATTTACACGAACTTCCACACATACACCCAAACTCCTAAACCAATAACGCTAGAATGAGCATTAAGTTACCGAAGACCAGAATAAAAAAATATATATATATATTTAGCTAAATTACAAGGAAATGAAATACGCTCTAAAAAATTATCCCTATTCTGTTAAATATTATGGATGAAAATTTTATTGTTGAAGCTGCTGGTCAGTATAATTATATGAGAAATTAAAACTATACAATTCTAATTAATTTCACCAAAGGTGGTCCAGCCTGGGATAATTTTTCTAGATCATTAAATAGCAGTTACAATTTAGGTTGTTCAGAATTTGAGTAAGATAAATTTTTAAAACAACAGAACTAAGCAATTTTTGAAGTTAAGAATATCTTAAATTATATTGAGTTTATTGAGATGAAAAAAATAATAATCAATCCTTTGATATATGGGAATTTGAATATGAATTTATAATCATTAATAAATTTGGTTATAAAGTGTTTCGCAACCGGAGATTTTGATTTTTTTAGTTTAAAAATATATTTTCAGAGCTAGATAACGAAATATGGTAAAAGAATTTATGAAATTTAATATAATTTATGTTTAGTCTTCTCGTTCCAGAATATCTTCGTTATACGTTTTAATTACACAAAAATGTGGAAACGGAAAACCACCCCCAGTGAATTAATTACTATGTAGGAAATACTTGCCATGAAATCTAACAACACTCGAAAACATAACTTATGTCATAATAATAAAAAAAAAGCAAAGAATTTCTCAAGTCATTCACCTTTGAATTTGAGAGTTTGAGAGTCCTCATGTTACTAAGTTTGAATTTTAATTAATTTAATAATTTCACACAGGGTGGTCTAAACTAAAAAAAAAATCTTAGTGGTCAGATTGATGTTTTTTTAGACAAGCCATGGAAAAAATTAAGAAAAAACTTAAAGCAACTTTATAAAATTAACCAGGCTTACTATCGAATATTAATACTCAGATCGACAACTTAAACTCTAATTCTGACAAATCAGTGGAGCTGAATTAATTCGAGCTATATAAATTAATTCTTGAATAGGAAGTCGAAACATAAACTAAAAAAATGTAACTATTTAAGTTTTCTAAACTCACCATGGGTAGTTACTGAAAGTATCCCGATGTTCATCAATTAGTGTTCAATTCGGAAAATCATGACCAGCTGTAACAAAACTCTGTAATGAATAATTTTATACTGGCTGACTTTATCTTCATTTTTATCTTTTTCAAATAGCGGAAAAAGCGGAAAAAATTTTAAATACGGAAGTCGCAGGAAAATAGGTATACATAAATATAAATAGGTATAATTAGGTAGGTATTCAAAATTAATTTCTTCCACATTAGTTTGTTTGTTTCCACCTTTCCAATGGAATACCGTGAAATTCTCAAAAAAATCATCAATCAAAATTCAAAAATAATGTGATTTTATTGTACAATGAAATAAGCTGACGTGTTCTGATGTGGCCATCCACTTGACTTTACCATACAACCTAGCCCCTCACTTATATTTAATATTTAATAAAATTATTTATAATCATGTAGGGGAGGGGGGTTAGTTTTTCCATTTTAGACTCCTAGGAACCCACTGATTATGTATACAAAATTTGGTTGAGTTTTGTACAAGAGCCTAGATTTTCATTTTTTGACCATAGACCCCCTCCCCATTTTGGGTAGTTAACTTTTGCATTTTTAGACTTCTGAGGTTCCAGTGATTATGGATACAAAATTTGGTTGAGTTTGTTCAAATGGCCTAGATTTTTAATTTCCCCCCCCCCTCCACCCCCCTTAACTTTGGGTCGATATGCATCAAAATCTAATCAGCTCGTAATCTCAATGCACGAAAAATTCGTGTGAAATTTGGTTTCGATATTCACACTAGTTTTTGAAATAGCTCGTCCACAAAATTTGGTAACGCACAGACTAACAGAATAACAACCAGACTAACAAACTAACAGACATTTTGAAAAAACAACTATCATCTGGAAAAAAAAATTTAATCAAATTCGTTTCAACCGTTTGTGAGATATTTCGAAAAAAAGAAGAAAAAAAACCACTTTTTTCATGCACGATTACAATACTTGACCATACCCAGTATGTTAAAGTAAAAAGAGTTCCTATTTCTAAATGTGTTTTAAAATTCTTTGTTTCCAAAATCTATAGCATTTATAGATTCTAATAGGCTTATTTATTTAGAAAAGAAATTTAGGTAATTTATATGGCTTAAATTCGGTAAATATAGGCTTAAATGGATGCTTTTCTTGTTTTAGTAGTCAACTTCATTTCATATCTTTCTATCTCTATGATAATTACATCTTGTTGTTAATTTCTCTCAACAAATTTACACAAAACATGTATCAACAAGAGGTTGCTTGTTCTTCCGTTTGTTGTTCAAACATCGGTCTTGTCTAAAAGCGTGAAAGGAAATATTTAACCAGGTTCGTTGGAAACTAAAAAAGGTGAAGCTACAAGCGAAGGAACAACTGGCTGCTCATCTGAACATTGGCAAAACCTTAAAGCTGCCAGCTGAACTAGGTTGCCCAATCCACTTGGGAACGATCTTGAAAGAACCAACTCGCTTACAACGCACAATCTTTAATGGACAAGTGCAACAGAAGAACATGCTTGGAATTGATTGGTACACTTGATAAAAATGAGAGTTATTAGTACCAACTCAACCAACAAAACAATATCATGTACTCAAGAACAAGTTGATTGAATTATTTTGGTTCAGATTTAAGGAAGATATTGTTTTCTCTAATTCATTTAATGAAATTGAAAAAGAGAATTAGTTTCTAAACCACAATCTATAAGAGCGTGTTACGTGAAATTGATATATTTTGCTGGAAAACATGTTGAGCCCTCCTTTGTTAATAGGTTTTCTTTGGTTTTGATAAAACAGATACTGTTTTGAGAATATATAAAAATATGCTATAACATATTATATATTTTAAAATGATTTTCCCAAATTTTAACAATTTATAACTTGACATGTTCATTTGTTGAAATTAGAATTATAATTTTCTATCGTTTTTCCAGATTGATAACTTAATCAAGGAGCTAACTCTAGATTTATTTATTTCATCACTTGAAAATCGTTTCACAATTTTAAGCTGATACCTTGTGAATATTAAGGTTTAATTCCATTATGTGTGGTCTAATCTAAAATATTTTTCCAGACTACTCTTTCATTTGTGAACTCAATAAAATTTTTATATTTTCATAGTGGTTAAATAAAAATCTTGATATCTATTAATTCTTATAATATGAGTGTGAACTTAAGATCATAATTTACATTATTTTTGATATCATCCTTAAAATTAATATAAGTAATTGAAATTTTAACGTAATGAATATACGTATTCCCAAATCTTAATAGAATCTGGGATGCTTTATTGTTTAGCAAGAGTCCAAGAGATAAAATAAAAATCCTTTCACTAATTAGAATTTCTACCAAGAACATCAGTCTCTCATGTAGTCGCTATAATTAACAAATTGATTTATATTTTCTCTCTCGGAATCATTTATTCTTATCTACATCGTCCGGTGTGGTCTACAATACTAAAGAAAAAAATACACCTGGTTTTTTTATATATTATATATGAGGTAACTTGGTATTAAATAAAATAATATATAATAGTAAGTCGATACGACGCCATTTTAAAATGAATTTGAGAAAAGCTCATGTATTAAATACTATTACTATCCCTACCCTTGTTTTGTTTAGCCAGCTATTCCCATTGCTCGCCCAGCAGCTTCTCAGTCTCTAAAAGATTCAAATCTGTTCATGTGTCAAATACGAATCGCATCTCCAGAGAGGGGCCTCCAAACATACTTTTGTCACCTGTGATGCGACTCGACAACATGTTATCAAATTAAAAATGATCCCAAAGTCTGCTTAACGCATAGATTCACCGACTTCATTCTCCAGGACTTCAACGAGCTGGAACTCTCCTGGAGTTTCTCTTTCCCGACACTTAAAATCTCCAAGCCTTCAAGACCCTGTTGCACAGAGACATTTAAAATAGATAAATATAATTTGGATTTTAGGTTAGAGGAAAAGTGAGAAGATAAAGAATCCATGGAGTCTACGTGGAATTACTAGGTAGTTTCTAGTTTGAGAAACTAGTATTTCGGGCAATATTAGAGGAAAACGATTAAGTTCGGGGATCACAGCATAACGGAAGACCTCAATCGTATTAAGGTAAAACTAAATTTAATTAATTCCGCATTCATTTAATAAATAAACATCTATTTAGGCAAATAAATAGTTTATTTATTCATTGGCAAATATCTGTTAGTTAAATAAATGAAATTCCTTTAAGTTATTATCACTAATTATGCCTTAAATTACGTAAAGGAGTAAATACTTTGTTTTCTTTGAATATAGATTTCTATTTGTCATGAATCAAGTTGATCGTAAGATATTAACTAGAGCGGGTTGGGCATGCAAATGGGCGGGAAAATCACGAAGGGTTGATTGCGTGGGAGCACGAAACTGCATTAAATCTATTTTAAGCTCCACTTGGATAGATATAATAAAATATGAATTCGGATATATTTTTTCACTGCTTTATCTATGTTTTACTCATATAAGGTAAAAATAAAATATTATAAAATGTCAAGCGGAAAAAATTCAGAATTGTATTGAATAAGTGAAAACCGCTATGGATGTTGGAGGGTGAAATTCTAACCTCATGCCAATTTAAAGTTTCAAACTTTAATAGTTTAGGACCTATTGGTCTGTGACAGATATACAGACAGAGAGACAATAAAGACTATAATCTATATATATAAAATTAAGGTTTTGTATGTACATAGCTCCAAATTACGCCAAATTTTGGTTGCACACGTTTCAAGCAAAGTTGTGTTGGACATTCGATCTGTCACGGTCTCATCTTCAGCTAAGTTGTTTTTGATGGGGTTTTTGTTAATTGAAATAATTATTCACAGGTGGTTGTCACGATAAAGATGAACGAAAACACCCTCAACATAAATTCCTGTCTGTATGTATGTCTGTTTCAGTGGTTTCCGAGAAAAGTTGTTCATGATTTACTTCAAAACAGCTGAAGGGATTATTATGAAATTTCATATTTGTATAAAATGTCTTCTAACTAACGTTTTTAGCTATATAACGTTTTGATGTTGGCCACTACAAGGCTAGAAATGCAAAAACTAGGTGAGGGGGCGCGATGTGGGGTGTAGGTGGGGTCAAGTGGTGAGGGATGTAGATGGGGGATGTATCTGGGGTGAAGTGGTGGGGGTTGTAGGTGGGGTGAAATGGTGGGGGCATAGCTGGGGTGAAGTGGTGAGGGGATGTAGGTGGGGTGAAGTGGTGGGAGTACGGGGTCGAAGGGGGGTGGGGTTCGGGGATTAATATATATCTTTTAACTGAAGCAAAATATTACCGAGCATTGCTCGGTGGCCAGCTACTATATATAAAAAGAGAAAGTGATGTTTCAACGCACAGCCTAAACCGCTTGACCAAGAAAGATGAAATTTGGACTGTATATTCTTTCAATGATCTATGAGTGTGCTAAGAAGGGATTTTTTGAAATTCGGACCCTAAAGGGGCGAAAGGGCCTAAATGTGTTTTCGGAGTTTTTCAAGATCTCTTAAACCTGAAACGATATCGATATGGGTTTAGTTTAAAAAGGTGAAGCATTGAAATACAAAAAAATATTTGAGTATTTTGCTCTATTTGTTCCCGAAAAAGAGAGAGCTCTATTTCTTCGAGTTTTTAAGTTTTAGAATTCAAAGTTGGTACATAGGTTTATTCATGCTAAATCTCGGGGAGTTTTTTTTTATTTTTTTGAAATTTGACCTCTGAAATGAAAAATGGGGGATTTTTGATTTTGTGGTTAAAAAAATAAATATTGATTCTACGGCAAATTTTGTTATGAGGAAAGTTGTAGGGGATGTGATTTCAGACAACTTTTGTTCAAAAAAATTCCCCAAAAATCCACCCAAAAAAGGGGGAGGAGGAGGATACAAAAATGGAAATTCTTGTCCTTGGGGCAAACTCAACCAATATGTATGTATGCATATTCTGTGGGCCACTAGAAGGATATTATAATGATTTAAGGGGTAAATCTCACTTTATGAGGGTCCCCTTTTTAAGGAAAAGGTCGTGAGTGTAATGGTTAGCACTCTTAAAAAAATAAGAATAATATAGAGGTAAAAAAACTATTTATTTATATAGAAAAAAATAAGTAAAAGAATATAATAATCTGCGACAAGAATCGAACTTGCCAGTCAAGTAAATAATTGATATTAATAAGTAAAAAAATTTGAACAAAGAAGAATATATTCAAAAGAATATATTTATTTAAATTTATATAATAAAAAAAGAAAATACTTAATGGCAAGGGTGAAGCCTGTCCGTTAATTAAAAGACTTTATACTAGGATATAAAATTAAAAAAATAATGAATCTCCACGATAAGAATAAAGTTGGATGATTTGCGTCGTGAATAAGAAAAATATCAAGCGAGAGAAAGTGCGTGCAGGCTGGTCAGTCATCTGTTCTCGAATGTGACGCATTTGTAGCCACCCGCATGAGATTTCCCGGGCCTGAGATTAGCTGCACTGAGATCGAGTCTCGCAGAACGCCAACCGTTGGAAATTAAATTAAATCTGAAAATGAAATAAAAAAGGTGGCAACTAAGTTGCCGATTAAATAGGGGGTTGCCGTTTTTATCATTACAATATAAATGCAAAAACTGGGTGTGGGGATGGTTGGGTGCAGTGGTGGGGTGTGGGGTTGGTGGAGTAGTGGGTTCAGGAGGCGTAGTGGGAGTGTGTTGCGCGTGTTAGTCCGGGTTGAAGGGTTTGGCTGGGGTGCGGAGGCGGGGTGTAGTGTTGAGGAGGTGGTGTG
>JALMQS010000071.1:30436-84530 GCA_024734495.1 Forficula auricularia
TAACATGAAATTACTTTTTGAAGTCGGTGCTAAACATATACCTTTTATGAATCGCACTCGACGGATCTTACTTAGTACGTTTGGCGGGTACGCTCGCTTATAGGTATAGTTTGTTTGGCACCGACTTCAAAAAGTAATTTCATGTTAATATTTCGTCGTTTAGTTGTAACTAAATAAGATAATAATTATTTTATACCTTTTAGTGTATTTTATTTGTTGCATTTAATTTTTGAAGTCGGTTTTATTTTTCTTAAAAATTATTTTATTTTTCCTTTTTAGTGATGTTATTAATAGTGATCATATCATCAGAACTTCACCAAATTAATATGGCACCATCACTAAGTTACCCCCTTTCCAATAAAAAAAGAATCATCGAAATCGGTTCATAAACAAAGAAGTTAGGCCTAACTAACAAACCTAACAAAAAAGGTCTAATAACAATGAAAAAACGGGACCAATCGGAAGAGAGACTGAACGCAATACAATTTTTTTTTTCAAAATCGGTTCACAATTGGCGGAGATATGAGGTAACAAAGACAAAAAAAAAAAAAAATTCAGTCGAATAGAGAACATCCTCCTTTTTTGAAGTCGGTTAAAAATCAAAAGAGAGGTAGATACACTTTACTAATACAAAACATGTGGCCCATATTCACTTAATTAGTTTCAACTGTTCGATACCGCTCTGATTGACGATTTGATTATTCATGATTTTTTGCATATTTGAATCGTAGCTTCTGAAGCTAGAAAGTTCATTTTGGAACCAGAACGAATTTTATACGACTTTATTATGGTTATTTAAAAACTAGGTAGAAGATTATTTTTCCCCAGGTTTCAAACCTATCTAGAAACAATAAAAAAATAATCTAGTGAAATGAATACTTCAACCAGCCGAGCATACATTATTCGTAATTAATTCGTGAATATTATGCTGGATCAAGGAGGGTCAGATTGGCAAGAAGTAAGTGGGCGCCAAAGCAAAGGCTGGCTCTAGTACGTTAAAACCAGAGTTTCTTACAAAAAAAAAAATAGCTATATAAAGTAAATAATATCTTAACTTAAAGCTTACAACCTTTAATTGGTTTCATTAATTGCTTCACCGATATGCTGGGTGAGCGGAGTATTGAATTTATGTATTTATTTCATATTTATTTTCTTTATTATTTTAAGGAATAAATTAAACCAGGGATCATCTTTCTCAATATTTTGACCAATTGGAAATTCCCACTTGAACACTTTTGTTTTCTTTAAAGCATCCTTTTCGTAGCATTTTTATCCTCGCGTTTTCGTAGCATTTTTAACGTGTCGAAACTTTTAATTCAATTTTCAACATAAAATTGAATGCAAATTCATTGCTCAATTTTTCTGTCCATTTTAAAAATCGCCTAGTGGCAAAAAGTCGATATAAATAAGATGATGCTCAAGAAACCTATTGAATGACATACGCGTTGAAACTTGGTCGAAATGTTAATGGATAATGATGTCAAAATATAATAAAAAAAAAAATATTTTCAAATTTGACATTTACGCATGATTTTTAAAAGAAAAGTTCCATTTTTTTATCATGGTGATATATACATATGGGTAGGTATATTGGCTTGAAAATTTTTCACTCTTTTCTTCAATTAATAAACTTTTATTAATATATATATATTTTTTAATTAAGAAAAAATCGCAAAAGCTCTATCGAATTTCTTCTAGCCATCGGCCAATTTACGATACTATTATTTAATTATTGACTTCTATTTAGGGATCAGATACAACCATATTTAGCCAGTTGCCTCGAGTTGGATTCGAACCCGAAATAATATTTAATAGTAATCTCTAATACTAAAATAAATCCACTTGATCAGCATTAACATTGATTAATCAATTAGGCCCATTTATAATGGATTGTAACACTATTATGGTATTTGCTATCATATTGAACAATGATTCCACAATTATGTGAATTTATCACGCCAATTACTGATAAGACAAGAAATGGAAAAGTTTTCATAGGAAAGGGTCAAGGTTCGCCATCTGGCACCTGTGAAATTGTCAGCACCTGTTGGCTGATGGGTGCGTGGGTCCCCATGGGGTCATTGGCGAAGGGAGTTACGAGCATCAAGGCCGGGACCAATCTATCTTAATCTCCCAGCGTATGACCATATGCTCCCAAATGGTGGCCGAATTTTCTTCCAGTATGAAATAGAGAGTCAGTTACCATATATGGGATCTTTCAGGGACATAGAATAAGTGCAATACCAATATAGAACTAAAAACATTTTGATACAGATATATCGCTAGATTGTAAGATATATTAAACTAAATCATAACGTTATGTAAGTACTATTTTGTAATTATCGGACACATGAAAAAACATAATTTTCGAGCTTGCTTTTTCTTATTAAAAAATAAATAAAAATAAAAGAGTGGTCGTAGAAAGTTCTTTCTATTGCCAAAACGTTTTTCAATTGTTTTTTTGCTTTTTTATTTATAAAACAAGTATTCTGGTCAAGTGTAAGACCGGATATTGAGAATTACATAACCAAAATATTTGAGAAATCAGATTTGTTTATAATGTTGTTGATAAGGAAATCATTCCTAAACATCGACATTTATAAAAATACTAGCTGCAAGGCCCGCCTTCGGCGTCCCTCTTGCTAGCCAGGGGCCCCCTGGGACCCCCCCCCCCCGAAACTCACCCAGCACCCTATCCCCGAACCGTTACAAACCCCCCCGCCCCCATCCCACCCCTCACCCCACCCCACCCCGCTACGACTCTGGACCCCCACTCCACCCCACACACATGCCCTCCACCCCCGCGCACCACCCCCGCGCCTATTCCCCTGGACCCCCACCCCCGCTACCCCCTCGCCCCACCCCCGCACCATAACTCCACCTCCGCAACCAGTTTTTGCATTTCTAGCCTTCTAGTGACCCAAAGATTATTTATTCAAAATTTGTTTGAGTTTGTTCCAAGAGCAAGAATTTTCATTTTTTGACCCCCCATTTCGGGTGGTTAGTTTTCGCATTTCTAGTTCCTTAAGAGACCCACAGATTATGTATAGAAAATTAGGTTGAGTTTCCTCCAAGATCAAGAATTTATTGTACATTTTTCACCTTCCTTTTTGGGCGGTTTTTTAGGCGAATTTTTTAAACAGTGATTATGAGCTATATATAGATAAAACCTTATATATATATATATAGATATAGATACTCAAAATAGCCCTTCAATAAGCTTATCGTATAAAATTTATTTTTTTTTTTAACTGGAAGCTGAAGCCAGAAAGCCCAATAGCTACTTGTGTTTTTGATAAATATAATATATATATATATATATATATATATATATATATATATATGTATATATATCTCTCAATGCAGGCGTGAACCTCTACCTAATATCGTGTACACCTACCTACTTTGACTTCCACTTTCATTTCCAAATAGAAGACAGTAGATGAAGGGGCATTATCTAATGAATTCAAAAATAATTCCACATAATTTCAAAGACGTGTACTTAGACCTAATTCCAATCGCGGTTCACCCCTAGAAAGTACTTATATATATTTTGGAATCAGAAAAAACTTTCTACGATCTTGTCTTCTTAAGTTATCGTGGTGGGTATCTTAGTTTGTCTTTACATGGCTACAATCACACCACATGATAAAAAAATAAATTTTATTATTATTATTTTCGACTCCACAAAAATTTTGACCCTCCCCAAAATAATCCAATTATTTGATTAAAATTATACAATATAATTTTTGATTTTGTGGTTAAAAAACCAAATATTAACTCTACGGCAAATTTTGTTATGAGGAATGTTGTAGAGGATGTGATCTCTTACAACTTTTGTTTAAAAATATTCCCCAAAAATCCATCAAAAAAGGTGGGGGGATGATCAAAAAATGGAAATTCTTGTCCTTGGGGCAAACTCAACCAATATGTATGTATGCCTATTCTGTGGGCCACTAGAACGTTAGAAATACAAAAACTGGGTGCGGGGATGGGGTGTGGGGTTGGTGGAGTGGTGGGTCCACGAGGCGTAGCGGGAGTGTGGTGCGCGGCGGTGTAAGTCCGGGTTGATGGGTTTGGGGTGGCTAGGGTGCGGAAGCGCGGTGTAGTGTTAAGGTGGTGGTGTGGGTGCAGGGATAGGACACAGGTACAGGGTGAGACGGAGTGGGCGGTGCTGGGTGAGTTTTGAGGGTGGGGGCCCAGGGGCCGTAGCCCCCCAAGGTTAAAAAGTTTATTTTCACTAGTCAAAGTAATGATATTCTGATTAGGTGTAAAATAAAAATTACATAAAGTAAAGTAACTAAATTCAAAACTGGTAGATCTTAACAAAAAGGTGTACAATAAGCTTTTGATACAACAAAAAATACCCCTTTACAATAAGTTTTTTTACGGGGCTTTTTAAATTTAAAAAAAAAAAAAAACAGCTCTAAACAACTTAGTTTAAATGTTTACTTTATCCAATGCGAAGCATGGGTAAAGTATTGTAATCGGTCGCGCGACTTCAAAGGGTCCTCAGTTAAAGACTACGGAACCCATGGACTCAATTAAAGTCACAAATTGTAGTATTCAATTAGCTTGAATTTTAGCACGTGTCGATTTTGCCAAAAATTACCTGGGGTCTCGTTGAGAGGCCAAAAAGTGCCATTTTTTTACTTTATTTGGAAGTGCGTGGGGAATGTATGTATGTATGTATGTATGTATGTTATCGTTTTTTTCGTCCACGATTTTTTCCACGTGTTTGCACCGATTAATAGTTGGAAACCGGATTTAGGACAAAAAAACCGGATATTGTGGTTCCCAGAGGCCAAAAACGGGCCAAAAATCTATTTCTTAGTGCGTACGTATCTACTTATGTATGTACGTAAGAATTTACCCCCCTGCGTTTCGCAAGCATAAGTCTCAGAGCTACGAAATTCGAAACTTAAGCTCGATATATGCTAGAAGTAGTGCAGCAAGTTTTCGGTTGAAATCGGAACACCTGAAGTTTACATTTACATGAAAGAATTTTCGTTTTTTTTTATATTCTCAAAAACGGCGCTAACGATTTTTTTTAACTGGTGTACCTTCTTATCAAGTGTCATGAGTTATTAGTGTGTATAAATTTTAATCCGATTGAAATAAAGAAAAGTGTGTAAATTAGGAGTGTCACGATGATTTCAAATAAGTGACACCATATTCGTTCTATTAAAATACCCCGGACTACAGTGGTTGTACCTTTTAAGCGAAACTTCTTGAATCAATATTATTAAAAAATAAAATAAAAAATAGACTACTGAACCCTCTATATGCGGTCCAAATCGCACTTGTAAAGAGGAATAAAGATTTTTGTGGAGTTTTAACCCTATTTAATTAACAAGTGTTTCACTTCAAACCAACACTTTAGATTAACTATCGTTTATATACGACTTTGAAGGGTTGAACCAACCGCCCTTTGCTAAGACCTTGGAAATGTGATACCTTTCACTCACTATCTTAAAAAATTAATATTTCAAGATCTAATCATAGAATAATTAGAAAATCCAACAAAAACCCATTAGATTCGACAGAGGAGAGTGTTACACAATTAGCTGAAGACAGCCGTCACAAAAGGCAACCGCCAGCTAACTCTAACCATAGACCTCATCTAAATTACATTTATTGCTCAATCGTATCCGGTTGCTGAGGATTCATCACTCTGTCAGTTAGTAGTCGGGCAGGCTTTTCAATCGCTACTTCATCAAACAAAGAATAATATTAATAATAAAAATACAAAATACATTTTCTTCTTCTCGTTGATTAGTAATTGGCTACGATAGAAGAAAAATTACTCTTGAAGTTTTTTGGTTTTTTTTTTGATTTTTTTTAATTTTTGTTTTCAATAATATATTTTTTTTTTTTAATAGCGAGAGATTGTATGGAGAGATTCTTTATCTAATGATCTTCCGACTTTATCAAGGTAGATAGTATGCATCTTGTCTAATTAAAATATCTTCAAACCTTCTCTGGACACTTTCCTTTTCCATCAAGAAATGGCCAGTCATCGCATATACCAGCCTCTTTCTTCACCGACACTCATTCTCAAAATTGATCTACTACTATTCAAAAGATACTTTCATTTTTTATTTTGATCATACGCATTATGGGGAACCATTTGATTATACCTACATTTTATGGCAGCGGTTCTTAAACTTCTCAAATATTTTATTAGCAAATTGAAAAACCTAAAAATATCTATATTTCGTATGATTGGTCCAAGAAATTTTTTCATTTTGAAAATATAATTATTTTAAATAAATAAACCTATTTTCACCCCAAAAGGAAAAAAATATTTTGAAAAAATAAAAAAAATCACCTAAGAAAATTTTTTTTATAAGCAAAGACAAATTAATATTGTATCCTTTTACTTACCATACAGGGTATGTTTTTTTTTTTTTTTTTTAGTGTTTATTAGGCAAAAAGATTTATATACATTTTTTACAATAATATCCCTAACACTCCGGGATATGGAATATTATTATTTTTTTAAGTTTAATCTACATTACATGGGGGGGGGGGTCAGATAGGCTAGGCGGTAGCATGACAGCAAGCTAACCAGGGGACCCGGGTTCGAATCCGACTCGAGGCATCCAGCTAAAATCTGACCCCGGGGGTAGAGACAAATTTAAAAAAAAAATATAACTAGTATCGTAATTAGGCTTATGGCTAGAAAGGCCGAAAAGCCAAAAAAAAATAATCTACATTACATAGAATGTATTCGTAGTTATGAATTAATATATTATTTACTTATTACATACATTTTCGGGTTTTTCTCTTCTTAAAATAAGGGGTAGGGATATAACTTTTTATTTTTGTTTTACAAGGAAATGGGTAAAAAAAAACATTGTTTATACAGGGTATGGTCAAGTAGTGTAATCGTGCATGAAAAATGTGGTTTTTTTCCTTCTTTTTTTCAAAATATCTCAAAAACGGCTGAAACTATTTTGATTAAAAAAAATTGATCAAAACCATGACATTTCGATCTACAAAAAAGACCTAATAAGTGAACATCAAAAAATTATATTTTTCGAGATAATAATTGTTTTGTCAAAATGTCTGTTAGTCTGGTTTTTGTCTGTTAGTTAGTCTGTCTATGCGTTACCAAATTTTTGTGGATTAGCTCAAAAACTAGTGTCAATATCAAAACCAAATTTCACACGTAGATTTGGTCCATTGAGATTAAGAGCTGATTAGATTTTGGTGTTTATCGACCCAAAATTAAGGGGGGTGGAGTAGGTTAAAAATTAAAAATCTAGGATATTTGAATAAACTCAACCAAATTTTGTATATATAATCAGTGGGACCCCAGAAGTGTAAATAAGCAAAAACTACCAGCCCAAAAGGGGGGGGGGTCAAAAATGAAAATCTAGACCCTTGTACCAAACTCAACCAAATTTTCTATGCATAAACAGTGGACCCCAGGAGTCTAAAAATGCAAAAACTAACCCCCTTCCCCTACATGTTTATAAATAATTTTATTAAATATTAAATATAACTGAGGGAATAGGTTGTATGGTAAAGTCAAATGGATGGCCACATCAGAACACGTCAGCTTATTTCTTCTATTTTCATTATATCTTTGAAAACACTTTCGAAAGGTTTGACTACCTTTATATTAATATTTAGTTTTATTTAATTAAGTTAAAGTCTAAAATGTATTTAAAATATTATATTACATCATTTTTTTAACAAATTCGGTATATTATTATACTGAAGTTGAAAGAATTTCGAAAAGAAAAAAAACCCGATAGAGCATAAAAATCTTTATAAAAACAATATAAAATAGAAATTTGCTTCAATCATTAAAATATTTGAAAACAGTTTAGCAAGGTCTACTATTTGTTAAATGCAGGGCCAGATAAAGGGCGATTGGAGCGATTGGGCCCAATCGGGCCCCGCGTTTCCATCAAAATGAACAAAAATAAATTTCGAAATTTAAAGCAAATTGCTTTTGACGATAATGGATAAATTATGAATTATTCAAATAATTAAAAATATATTTAAGTTCGCATTGCTGGATGAAATTTATTAATGTGTGGATATATATATATACTTTATAATATAGAAAACTGATACCCGTAAAAGTTCGTGTCAAATGTATTGAATTTAATCGGGATAGTCCTATATTAGAGAGAAACATGCAGCTAAATTAGAAATTTCTCTAACAGATTCTAATAAGTTAACAGAAAATGATGTACCAAAGGTAAAAGAAGCTGATATAGACGGAAAAATGTTAGTTGAAGATATGGAAGCTTTGAAATCTATTTTTCCTTCATTGAAAATCCGTTTAAAATGTTCAAATTTTTATCGGATAATGATAGAGCCTTGATAGAAACTTGTTTATTGCTCTCCGAATATTCTTAACAATTCCAGTAAGCGTTGCTTCTTGAGAGAGATCATTTTCCAGGCTAAAACTAATAAAAAACTATCTGAGATCGACAATGGATCAGGATAGATTAAATAGTTTAGCATTTATGTCGATTGAAAGTGAAGACGCAAGGAAATTAGATTTTCAAACAATTTTAGAAGAATTTACAGAACAAAAACTTAGAAATATGTAAATTCATGTATTCATATTCGGTGATGTAAATTTATATTCAATAAATGTTTTTGTATTTTGAACATTTTTATTTTTTAATTTAAGTAGAAGTTTATCTATCTGATGATCCATGACATTTGATATATTTATATATAGGTATATACTGAATTTTAATTTTATTTAAATATTTAATATATAGAGAGGGCCCCGTAAAAAAAATCCAATCGGGCCCCGCACCTATTCGATCCGGGCCTGGTTAAATGATATTGATGCGAGGAGTTACACCTAGAAATTGATGACATTATCTGCAGTAAATAGAATTAATAAATACTTGAAAAAGAATAGGGAATTTACCACTCCTGAGTGGCAGAAGTTATCGAGAAAATAAATTTCATTCTTCCATAAGATACTTCCCCGTTATCTAAACCCCGTGTTTTTCGCCAATAGGCCTAGATTAACCCCTACACCTTGAGGAGTTTAATAGAGGCAAATTTTAGTGTCTAGGTCAGAGTTGAAGGTACTTGTGGATGTTGGCTTTGAAAAACAGAAGGATGTAGGTCACGTGAAAGACGATGGAGGATCTAGAAGTCATAGGAATAAACGAATTGGCGAATATGTTAAATCTATTCTATTCCAATTTAACAGGGAAATGGTGTTAATCTTTCAAAAATTGTGCATTTCTTACAAATAAAGCTTTTGAGGAGGACTAGAGACTTTGACTCTTCTTCAGCTTAATATACCTAATAATATTTTACATTAAAATTTAATTAATTTTTACTCGAAATTGAATTCACTTTAAACTGAAGATAAATCCAGCCTTTCGAAATTCTAGACTCAAGTAAATGTCACAAGAAACTTAATGTGTGTACAACCAGTGTATCTCCCGTGTACAACAACCAATGGTTTGCCTACAACCGATTGAAAGCCGCTGCAGTATGTGTAAGGTTTGTAATTGCTTGAAATATTTAAAAGACTGCTAAAATTATTTAAATTGAAAAAAAAGAAAGAAAAGAAATGAGGATGTTAAGATCAGCAAAAATCCTAAATATAATAATTAACATCGAAAAAATATCTATATAAGTCATTTTATAATTTTTTTCGCTATTGAGTTTAATAGAAATCCACTCACATATTTTTTGAGTTCTTGAATTATAAAAGAAAAAAAAAGTATTGATCATTTAGTTTTTAATTAAACTTAAATGTATTTACCTTTTTTTTAATAATGCCTACCTAGTGAAAAAGGAAAAAAAATCTGTTGCTGAAATATTAATGAGGCGGGTCTTAAAGAAACATTAAATCTTGACATTTATGTATGTATCAAGTTAATTGAAACATATTTTATTAAATTATGCTATTATTTATTTCATTACATAATTTATATTTTCTGTATATTTAAGTCTTTATTAAAAGATAAAATTTTTATCAATTTCAAGAGCTGGGATTTTTTCGAATCCTTGTCCTACTTCATTCCCACAAAAATTAATTTAATGATTAATTAATTCCTCCGTTCTCACAATAAATTCTTATTTATTTAAGAGCTATTTAAAAGCCGATCTAATTGAATTTTCAAACCAATTGACTTATTAAATGAATCATGTTGGTTAATTGTTTTTATTTTTTGTCCTAGGGATGAGTGTCCATGTCAAAAACGTGTCTTAATAATAATAATTTTCTATCTAGAAATGTTTATAACTGGAGGCAGAAAACTTTTTCCAAATTAGTCTGACAGTAAGTTACCCTTTCAGGTTCATAAGATATCTAGAAAGAATTGATAAGATTTAGTTGCCTCGAGTATCAGAGTTGATTCATAGCCAGAAATCAATGAGGTATTCCTCTGCTTGATGCAAATCAACATATTATATATTTGGGTTAAAATGTTTATTTATTTATTTTTAGAATAAATAATTCTATTTTCAAAATGAAAAATATTCTTGGACTAATTATTATACCAAATATATATATTTAAAAATTTTTCAATTTGCTTATAAAAATATATTTGATAGAATATTTCTAATTAAAAAGACAGGTGATGAAGGTCATCCTTCGACACTATAGTTTCGAACAAATAAATTATATATATAAGGAGAGGAGAACTTTTTTGATTTCTAATTATATATCCAGAAATTACCAAATTTATCAAACATTTTCCGAGTAAGATACTAAATTTCTTTGATAGCCAACCAACTAAATAAATAAATCAAATAACCAACAAATTTGTGAGAAACCACATTTATGTCAGAGTCAAATATCGGACTCAAGCAGTTCGTTGTGGCTCAGATTTTTCATCTCCGCTTTCTCTTAGGACAGGGGTGGCCCAGGGATCTATCCTGGGACCTCTATTATTTTCTTTATTTATTAATGATATCTCCTCTTCTCTTTCTAGCTGTAATCATCACCTATTTGCCGATGATTTTCAGTTTTATGCTCACTGCTTGCCCAACCAAGTTGTGCAATATATTTCATTAATTAACCTAGAGCTTCTGTCACTTTCTTCCTGGGCCATGAATAATTTAATCTCTGTTAATCCTCTAAAATCGCAGGCTATTATCTTATTCAAAGAATGCCTTCCTACTAACTTACTACCTCCTATTCTCTACAATAACAATACTATCCCATTCACTTGCTCAGCTAAGAATCTAGGATTGACTTTTTCGTGCAATTTATCTTGGAAAGTGCAAATCAATAATATATGCCGTAGTGTTTATGGGGCCCTTCACTCACTGAAGCGACTCTCATATCTCACGCCATATAATCTTCGCCTCAATTTAAGCAAGAGTTTATTAGCACCCCTTTTCCAGTACTGCGACATAATCTTTTCGAATTCCCTCGACAGTAAATCGGGCAAAAGACTAGAAATAGCTTTGAATGCATGCACCCGCTATGTCTTAAATCTAAAACCACGTAGCCATCTTTCGGACCAGGATAAAAAACTCATCTTAAACACAGATCTTTCTAAATTTTACGCTTGGCGGTGTTGTGTGATTATTTATAAGCTATTAAATTCTGAAAAATTCATTTGCCCGTCTTACTTAGAAAATCTATTTGTCGTCGGTCGCTCCACCAGGAAGACAACGCTAGTGCAGGTGCACTGTAAAACTAAACACTTCTTTCATTCCTTCAAATTGGCGGGTGCAAGGCTTTGGAATGAACTTCCATCCAAATTTCATGCAAACCCGACTCTTGGTGCTCTCAGGTCTTCGTTCTTTATGGATCCCAATAACTGATACTCCTTACTCTTATTTCCTTTATGTCTTCTAATCTTTCTCTACTTTTTTTTTTCTTCTTCCCCTCCAAAATTTGTGTATCTGTGAAATCTTTTGCCAACATTGTAAAATATTATTGCTAAATTATGTATAAACACTAGGTGGGACCTAAGGTCCTATGTTTGTATACTTTGTGAAATAAATAAATAAATAAATAAAATAAATAAATATAGCCGCAGTTTGAGAGTTATTTTGACTCAAAAACTAATTAGCTCCAGCTCAGTTTAACCGGAGAGAGATAAACTCTCTGTTGAATAGGCAAGTGATAAGGACAAACTTTTGTTTTAAAAATGAAAATAAACATTTTTTTAAATGTTCGCGTTAGGGCCGATTTCGTATAATGGGAGTCTGCAGTGGGTCCTTTGATCATGTTTGATAGTTAACCTTACTAAAAAGTAAACAAAAAAATAAGAAAAAATCGAATTAACTCTTAAATTTTCTTTATCCATCACCAGAATGTGCCATCAATGAGTAAACACAAGAAACTTGACAAAGAGAAACAAAGAGGTTGTCCTCTGCTTGATGCAAATAAACATACACACATCTATATCGAAATGATATATCTATATATATATATATGTATATATATATACTACTGTGGGCAATAAATAGTAATACTTTGTTCTTAATTTTAAAATTCTTTATTTATTCTTCTAAATCTATTTCGTCCCCCTCAAAGTAATCCCCCCCGGCCTCAATACACTTGCGCCAACGTTTTTTCCAATCCTCGAAACAATTGTTAAAGCCAATTTCCGGAATAGCCTTCAATGCGCGTAGCGATTCCCGTTTAATATCTTCAATTGACTCAAAACGGTTTCCCCGGAGCGGTCGTTTGAGTTTGAGGAACAGCCAGAAGTCACAAGGAGCTAAATCAGGCAAATACGGTGGTTGTGGAACGATATTGATTGAATTTTTGCCGAAAAACTCACGAATAATCAATGCAGTATGCGAAGGTGCAAACTTACCTTAATCTATCTTCTGTCCTTAAAGTCTCAAACATAATATAAAGCGACTCGTAAATACTAGTATTCAATCCGCATTTGAATAAACAGTTTTAAAAATCGGTCATTCAAATTAAAGTAGGGTTTTTAAACCATGAAATTTTAATAAATCACCCATATTAAAATGAATTTGCTTTTTATACGTTGAGTTGTTTGTGAAAAAATATAAGTTTAACTAGATTAATGTTTTTCGATGAGATATATACTATAATATAGTTAATATAGGCAGATCTCTCCACAAAATATTGTCATACCTACAAACACATACATATAGATATACTCGTGCATACATACCCTATGTGCACTCGGTAAGATAGGATATGCCTTTCATTACGAATTGCATTATCAAATAAATATATAATATGCTTCATGTCGGATTCGAACGAATAAGTGACATTTTTAATCATTGTGTTTTATAGAACGTCATTACACTCTCAATTAACCTTATGGAATGACTTAACAAGCATCTTAAAAAAAAAAATTCGAAATTAGATGTCAAATGTTACGCATTCTGACAAGAATTTCTCATCAAAAATATCTATGTGGTGTCAACCGAGCTTCACTTTTGAAGACAGTATTTGTTTTTAAATTAACACAGTGACAAAATTCATTATAGTAAATTTGCAGATGCAAAAAAAAGGAAATTTATTTCGATTTTGTAACATCTCAAATTTATTTGTAGAAGAAGATATTGTATAAATAATCTTACGCAAAAAATGCAAAAGACCAGAAGGTAGGTGTTTGTTTATTTGTCAGGAAATGGCAGAATCCGATTGCAAGCTATTTGCTTAGCTCAAGACGTGAAAGTGAAATGGATTCCTCGCTTGGCTACTTCACTTGTATTGGCTCTTGAAGAAAAATCACCTTCGTTAATGAAGAGAGACGATCATGCTCTTCAACATCCACTTCCAACTTGAATGGATCGCCCATTATACAATCTCATCCAACGCGGGTTTCTAGGTCAACATCCACCATGAGATAATCACATTTTTGTCTAATAGAGAAAGTAATTGTTACAGCTCAAGGTTGCACTTTCTTCACCTCTACAAATTATCGAAATTAACAAGTACATTTTATAAAGGTGGTGACTTTTTCTTTTATACAATTGGAGTTTATTAAATTAATTCTTAAAATTGTACCAAGTAAGTACAACAAAAAAACATCATTGTGAAAGATAGTATTTATATAAAGAGGTCGTCAAACTGAAGAGTTTATTTATTTAATTCGAATTATATCAAAAAAGAACAAGAAGATAAGATTTACATGGAGATTTCAATCCCATTTTTATGGATAAGTGTGTTGATCTATAAAACTAGTTTAGACAACCAGGCACAATACCGATTCACTCTGATGCAAAAAGGAATTCAGTATATCCTTTACTTTGTGAAGATACAATTTTTAATACCAATTCATAGTTTAATTAAAAATTATTTATTAGGTTTTTTTGCATAGAAAAATAAAAAACATATAACATAAGTTAGAATCAATGCGATAACGTGTCAGACGTGTTAAACAATGTTCTCTCATTGGAAATGTATACAAGTAATTTTCAAATAAAAAAAAAATATATTTAATTTATTTCCCAACTGAAAAACTAATTTTTTTTATCACTTTGAAGAAACACTTTAAATCTTTTTATGTGTTCATTTGAAAACTCCGTAAAAAGTTTTTTTATTTTTTTAATTAACCTGGGTTTTTAAGATCGTATTATTTGTTGTTTGTGTTAAAAAATAATTATAATTAATTGAGCCGTTTATTTTGAAAGTGGCGTAAGTCCATTTATATTCGAATAGAGATATTGAAGTATAACATAGTAAAATAATGTTTTGGGGTTTTTAATAGTATCAAATTAATCATCCCAATTAGCATAATTAACATTATTTAAGAAATAATGTGTTTTTGATGGCTATGAGTGGACTTACACTTTCAATATCAATGAAATGACGTTTTCAATTCTTAAGAAAGCGCAAGTCTATAGGAAAAGTAAATATCGAAGGCGGGTTTCTCAGCTAGTATATACATATTTAGATATAGTAAATATATGTATCTATATCATCGACTGAGATTTGGAGTGAACTCAGTATAATAAATGTATCATGTCGATTTAAAAACAATCGATCTGAAAACTTTGAACTTCAATTTCTCAAAATAAGGATATGTGGACTTGGATCACTCCAATTCTCAGCTGACGATATGTTGATTTGCATCAAGCAGAGAACAACCTCATTGATTTCTCTTTATTATATTTAGATTTTTAACTAAAGAATGCTCTAACCCTAGCTCCCTGTAAAAGCTCACTTCTCCTCCGATCATATGTAAAATTTGAAGAGAGAATACCGAGTCTTGGAGAAAGTTTTCACTTTTTACTTTACCATACAGGGTATGGTCAAGTATTATAATCGTGCATGAAAAAAGTGTGTTTTTTCCTTCTTTTTTTCAAAATATGTCAAAAATGGCTGAAACTATTTTGATTCAAAAATTGAGAGAAACCATCGCATTTCGCTCTACAAAAAACCTTTAATAAGTCAACATCACAGAAAATAATTGTTTTGTCAAAATGTCTGTTAGTCTGTGCGTTACCAAATTGTTATGAACGAGCTAGCTCAAAAACTAGTGTGAATATCGAAACTAAATTTCACACGTAGTTTTGGTCCATTGAGATTAAGAGCTGATTAGATTTTGGTGCATATTGACCCAAAATTAAGGGGTGTGGAAGGGGGGTCAAAAAATGAAAATCTTGGCCATTTACCAAACTCAACCAAATTTTGTATACATAATCACTGGCACCCCAGAAGTCTCAAGATTCAAAAACTAAACCCCCAAAATGGAGCGGGGGGGTGTAGGGTTTAAAAATGAAAATCTAGGGCCTTGTATCAAACTCAACAAAATTTCGTATACGTAATCAGTGGGCCCACAGTATTCTAAAAATGCAAAAACTAACCAAAAAACTGAAAAAATAGGGGGTGGCGGGGGGTTTAGGTTCAAAAAAAGAAAATCTTGGCCATTTAGCAAACTCAACCAAATTTTGTATACATAATCAGTGGGCCCCCAAGAGTCTAAAAATGAAAAAACTAACCCCCCTCCCCTACATAATTATAAATAATTTTATCAAATATTAAATTTAAGTGAGGTGCCAGGTTGTATGGTAAAGTCAAGTGGATGGCCACATCAGAACACGTCAGCTTATTTTTCTATTTAATTTAATTTTTTTTATAAAAGACAAAATTTGATTTCTCTTTATTATATTTAAATTTTTAACTAAAGAATGCTCTAACCCTAGCTGCCTGTAAAAGCTCACTTCTCCTCCGATCATATGTAAAATTTGAAGAGAGTATACCGAGTCTTGGAGAAATCTTTCACTTTTTCCTCTATTTAATTTAATTTTTTATAAAAGAAAACATTTTCTATAAACGAATAAATATTCTAAATGCAAGAAAAAAACGTTTTCTTTTAAATATTTCTCAATTATATATAGGTAATATTTTGTCTTTTTGTTTAATTTATTTAATTAAATTATTTAACTAAGAATTCGTAGAAAAAATTTCGCTGAGAGTGATAATGATAAATACTAAATGTAGATTCTGCCAGATTTACCCACATGAGTCCGAGGGTGCGAAAATTACAATCGCACGGTTTAGTGCTATTAAACATCTTTTAAGGGCTTTCCTGTTTGAACTCGTTTGCAGTAAAAACAAGTCCGTACAGGTAAGAAAGTAAAAAGACTGAGCTTGTGCTAGGCCCTTCAGACTAATAGGGAATAAGCAAACGCCTCATTTAAGAAACATGAAAATTAATATTAAAACACCTTGCTGTCCATTACCATTTTAATAATACATAAGACACATCACCAATTTATTAAATGAGTCGAGAATATAGAACTTCAATTAAAACGGATATTTTTCATTTTACATATACATTTGTCGATCTATATTTATTGATTTTATATTTTTAGTTGAAATTATTTTCCTAAAACTTGGCTTTTATTCATTGTAATGTATATATCACGAATTATGTTACCATATCACGTAAAAGCTAAGTTTTAGGAAAATAATTTCAACTAAAAATGTGAAATCAATAAATATAAATGGACATGTAAAAGCATGTCCGTTTAAATTGAAGTTACTGTATTCCCGGCTCATTTAATAAATTGATGATATTGAACATGGTAGGACATTAGATATCTCATTACATTTTTTGGCAAACTGTGATTATTAAACGAACTTGGCTTTTTTTTACATTATTTTATTAATTTTTTTTTCCAAATACGATAATTTGTTTTCTTCATAAATTTAGTATCAAAGGAAAGCAAAAAACAAATCAAAAAAGCCACAGTGAGATTGACTACATTTTTCCTGGCAATAATACCGGTATACCAGGTGTGAACAGGTAAACTGGTATTAGTAATTCGCCCTTATTCTTTTTCCAAAACAATTAAATATGGAAATCTAGATAATTTTATTGCGGACCCAATGGTATGCGATTGACCTTTCAAATCGTGGCAAGTCTAATGGTTGACACGATTTAAAGTTTCAGTACTTTTTTTTTTATTTTTTCTAAATTATCTTGAAAAAGACTTAAACAATTTTAATGAAATTTAATTTTCTAATTAATTAAGTACCTTGGAGACCATATAAAAGGGTAAATAAAGTTTTAAGTAAAATTATATTTTAAAGTACTTTACCCGAGAGTAATTTGGTAGGTACTTTTTTAAATTCTTTAAAATTTATTCATTTGATCTGTTTAATATAGCTCATTTAACCTTGCTTAAATAAGAATGGATAGGCTTCTCTCTGTGAAAAGCTAAAAATTTGGGAGGAAATTTTATAAGTAACCATAATTATAGCAACTGTTGTTTTCTTATCCGTTACCTTTGCTGAAGACATAGAGGAATCGACTTAAAATAAAAAATAGCGATTGATTCTCATCTAATACTTGCTGAATAACCATTCTACTTGGATTTTTGACGTTTCGATTATTATTGATAACCAGTGCTGAAGACATGGAGGTATCAACTTAAAATCATAAATAGCCATAGATTCTCATCTAATACTTGAGGAATAACTATTCTACATTAGATTTTTAACGTTTCGATTATTATTGGTAACCATTGCTTAAGACATTGAGGATTCGACTTAAAATAAAAAATAACCATCGATTCTCATCTAATACTTGAAAAATAACCATTCTGTAGAAGTTTCCAGGGGGAAGTTACAGAGGCGTCAAGCTTGAGTTGCTTCTTGTAAAGCTGTAAAGGCTAGTCTACTCTGCGCGCCCACTCGAATCGAACTTGTATGGGGCACTGCCGATGCCATTAACCATAATATGATGATTTCTTTAATTATTTTACTAGATGAATTAATATTTTATAATGTAATGTTATTCTCGAAAATGAAGAAACCTTTTTATCCCAATCAGTGAGTGTTCAAAGATTTCATCTCTCAATACAACATTAATAAAAAAAAAAAGTGAAATTCATTACAAAGGTTCGATTTAAATAGGAACAAGATCATTACTAGTTTAAAATATGCATGTTATATCAGATCAAGTAATAGTCTTGTTTCTCTCTCTCATTCTAGTGTATTCAAAGGATTACGTCCACAGATTGAATGAATGAATGAATAGGCTTATCGATTGATTAGACTTCTGGCTACATTCATTAAGTTTTGAAATATTACCCTAGATATTATAAACTAGTTTATTGAATTCATGCAAAAATTTTCAAATTTGTTTGCATATTTGTGTTTGAAAATATGGAAAAAATCACTGATTTTTCTATCTGTCTGAATTCAGATATTCACGATAACTCAAGAATAAAAGATTGTAGAAAAATCGTTTTTAAGTGAACAAAAGTTTATATTCCCAGAACTTTTTTTTTAATCAACTTGTCTTAAGGGGGTTCGGGACTGTTTATCATTTTTATAAGAAAATTCTCAAATTTTTACCATCGAATCATTGATGTATAAAATATTTATTCCCAAAATTTGGAGTTAATTGTCTCTCCCATTACTGAGAAATAAATTATTGAAAATTGTCCTTTTAACATGGAAGGAAATGAACCAAGCTTTTAAAAGGGCTATAATTTCTATACAAATTATATCATTTTCAACAAATTTATGCACATCAATAATTCAACTTTTATGAATTGAAGGATATATTTTTCAATAGATTTGACAGTCTAGTTAATTAGTTATTCATAAATGTAAAAAATAAAAAGTTATTTGCAGCCAACAGAATATAACAAAAGCACTAGTGTAGAATTCCAACTCTATTTCTTTTGTATTAAATAAATGTTTTTATAAAGAGAAAAAATTTATCTCAATATTCTTTTTATTAATATTATCAAAACAAAGATTTTTATTCGCAATTAACTTCATTATTAACAATTTTTTTATTAAAAAATTTAGTTGCCATACGTTGTCACTCTGCAGAAATACAAAAGATTCTTTCGAAGATCTACCAGAAAGATAAGTTGTCCCGAACTCCCTTAACATAAAGCAATTTCCAAAGAAAATAGAAAATGATCCAACTAAAAGATACCCTTAAAAATTAGTATTTTCAAAAAAATAATCAACAATTATTAGGGTTTTAAATTGGATAAAACGGATTTTGAAAAATTGGAGAGTCTTTCTGTTGGAAAGAGACTTCAGATATTTTTTTTAAAGGCAATAATGAAAATATTTTAACTAGATTGCGTCCATGTTGATGGAAAAAGTCAATGCCAAGAAGAGCATATTATATATCTATATTTGTATATATATATATATATGAACATTTTAAATATAGTATATATGATGTAATCTTATGACTTCTAGGTGGCATACGATCTCAAGGAGCATAGTTTGAGCAGTTTTTAGGAACATTAATTTTGTTTATTATAAGATTCTTCCAAAACTTTGGTGAATCAATAAAATAATAAATAATAATAATTAACTGAAATTATTGTCTTTTATTAGTTTGTGACTAAAAAAAAAATTAATTAATTTTGTTATCACAATAAGGATTGAAATGGACCTATGTTCATTTAAAACAATAACCTCCCCAACAATTTCCCAAAGCTTTATAGTCGCATTGTAAATCGCTTTGTATAATATACCTAATATATAAATTACATTATTTGTGTTGATGAATTGTTAAAAAATAAAATAAAGAAGATTGGGGCAAAATAGTGGTCAAATGGCCTGAAATCGATTGACGGTCCTAAGAAAATTTCATATTCAACTCGGTTGTTATTTTTAAATCCGATTAGGTTTCTTTTTGCGCTGTAAAGGGGCGCGGAGGACCGTTCATCTTTAGAGATCTTAATAGATGATTAGGTGGTATTTGATCGAATAACCTGGACCACCGAATGTATGAATTGCAATCGGTCAATTTAAATCTCCTTGAGTCAATGCAAAGCATTCTCTAAGTCAAACGAAGAAAGATCATTTCGGGAGAAATTTTAAAATTTACTTAGAAAAATTCCATTTGATAAAAAACATTAAACAACATTTTACCATCAAACTGGATAAAAAATATTTTGAAAATATCTCGGAATTAAGATCACAAAATTAATTTTTTAATAAATTATTTAATGAAATTAATAGGTTTCGAATTAATGAAATTTATTCAAAGCTTAAAATATGTAGTTCCCTTTTTCAAATTCTAAGATAATCATTGAATAACATTATCTGGAAACTTATTCTAGACTTGAATCATTTGACTCATTTACAAATTGGATTGTTATGGCAATTAAACAACTATGTGTCGCCACCAAACGAAAAGAAATTAAACATCTTTAATGGTCTATGTACTACAAATTCATATGTAAATCAGATTCTGTCTATATTGGAAACATCATAAACTGTTAAGTAGTATAGTGTTGATTTTATGGTTTCTATCAAAGATAGATGGCCACTACATCTCCTTTTAGGACTTTTGAATCAATTTCAATGAAATGCAACAAAAGTGGGATTGGAAAGGCTGTAAAAATATTGTCAGAACACAATTTCTGCAAGCAGTTACACTCGTCAGAACAAACCGCACTCATGTTCCTTAACCGGGATGATCATTTGGAAACCAGCGTTTTGAATATGCTGAGGCCGTAAAGAAAACTATCTATATTAAGGATCCCGAGGGGTGAACCTCGATTAGAATTAGGTGTACAAGTCTTTGGAATTATGTGGAATTATTTTGGAATTCATTGGATAATGCTCCTTAATCTATTGTCTTCTACTTTAAAATGAAAGTGGATGTAGGTGTACACGATATTAGGTCGCGGTTCATTCCTCGAAGGATCCTATTTAAACATAATATACTCAGTGCAAGTTCGGATTTACTATTTAATGAAGTAATGGATCATCACTCGAGACCAAAACAAATTTTATATTAATTTTTACTTACTTAATTAGATGCATGTTTTTGTAAAAATTTGTATTTTTTTTAAATGGCCTTTTAATGGGAACTATAGCCCATTTTGCCCATATGATATTTATTCTCTTGATGAAATTAATTACTTTTATATAAAAGAATGTATTAGAAATCAGTTGAATACATTTCCTCAATTAGCGCTGGTTTATTCACCTCTGTTGAAAATGCCAAATATCTTTGATTCCCAACTGAAAATAGAAATTGCTTAATTCTTTCTACTTTGCAATTGTCAACAAGTAATGAAACTAAGACGGGACCAACTAGATAACAGCCCCTTACTTATACAAAATAACTGTATTCATATATATCCTTCATATTAAGAGCTTTACGGGAGTCGGGTTGTCCGAGCTGGCTAGGGTACTGGGAATTATTGATGGCGACGTACAAGCGGGAGGCCCGAGTTCGAGCCTTGCCACAGGCTAAAACTCGGGTCCTAACTAACACTGCTAATATTTTACTGATGTGCTGTCTAAATGGGCTGTGTTCCCGGTGACAATAAATAAATAAAATAGAGTTTTGCATGCACACATACAAGAAAAAAATATATTTATCAAATTGATAATAATCTTCTTTTTTGAAGTCAATTAAAAAGTAATGATCCGTTTATCTTCGCTTTTGTCGCTGCTTCTCTATACACCCTTCCATTAAAAAAGTTTTATTTAATTTTCTTCTTTTGGCTATTATCGTCGTTCCTGTCGTCTATCGCGGTCCCAACGTGAACACACCTTAACCACACGTTTATTTCAAGTCAAGTTTAAGTGAAAAAACTGGCTCTTATTGCTGGTATCCTTAACAAGCCCTTTTTCGGCGATGAGCCGCCTTAAGAGACGTAATCCAGTGATCTCTTAATTGGGATAAAATTGGAAAAAAAATATACAACTAGAATTTGTTGGATTCTGTTTTAAGTCAAGGCTTTTTGAACGCATTTAATCCACTAATCCTCCGCCTTCTTCTTTTTTATCTCCACCTCCACTTCCTCTTAACCATTGCTATTAATACATAAAGACAGATCGACAGTTAAAGACAGGCGGACGGCGTGTCTAATTGAAAGGTCCATTATTTTCAAGTGCATCCGTCACGAGGGACTTTTTTCGTCGCTTATAGTCACTCACATTATAGGTATATTATGGAGAAAAAAATTAACAAAACAAAAGGAAAAATCTATAAATCTTGGTCATTTGTTTTAATTTAAGCTCTACTATAAAAAATAAATAAAATAATAATGCACTTCCTAAGAAACGAATTGAAATTAATTTATGATAGCCTTGAGTGGGTGAAAAACAAAGATCATAGTGGCTTTCTTGAAAGTCAACCCTTTTTCTTGTCTGTTTAATTAATAGCAAATAATAACTTTTAGAACTTGATAATATTTTTTTGTCCTGAGTAGAAGAATTGTTATTTTTAAGGGAATATTAAATAGGGTGTTCTCTGCTGCTTGGTGTAAATATAAATATTTATAAAAATGAAGATAAATATTATATAGTATACTTTTTCGTACTTAGAAATATCTTAAATATGGGGAAAAGTAATTTTTAAAAATTATTTGATATATATATATTCATTTCTCTGTATATGTACTACTTCTGAATTCGGATACATACAATAACACAATACTAAGAAATTTTTTAGAAAATTCGTTCTGGTATCTTTTCAATAAAGAAAGCAGATTAATTTTTGGTATTTTTAATGCGATCGTATAAAAATTTGTCAAATCAAAATTATTAAGATATATAATTGAAAGTAATGGAATGCAGCCCAGGGGTAGTGAGGAAAGAAAAAATTAACACATCAAATAAGGTGTAATTTATTGGAATCCTTCCTCGTTTCCTTTCAAACCGACGTTTCAGAGGATTCTTCCCTCCTTTTTCAGGGTTTCAAGGGGTCAATGAAGGAAACAAATAAAATGCTTCCTTCCTCTCTCCATAGCAGTGTTTAAAACTTCTTTCTTCCTTAGCAGAAGAATAGAAAAGCAATTTTGTTTTTCTTCCTTTTCTTAATTATATAATAACTGCTGTGGAGAGAGAAAGGAAGATTTTATTTGATTCTTTCATTGACTACTTGAAACGCTGAAGAAGGAAGGAAGAATCCTCCGAAACGTCGATTTGAAAGGAAAAGAGGAAGGATTCCAATAAATTACACCTTATTTGATATGTGTTATTTTTTCTTTCCTCACTACCCCTGGGATGCCTTCCATTACTTTCAATTAAAAGTTCTAGAAGTCCGTCTCTCTCCAGAAAAAATTTCGTTGCAAATAAATTAAGATATATGTTCCCAAAATGAAGATTAAAACCAGGAAACAGTCTTTCAAAATTTTATTTAGGTAAAATAGAAGAAGAGCAAATTATAAATTGCTGGGGTGTTCACTAAATAGTTATAAATTATAAGCTTATAAGGCATATAATGAGACCCTTATAATGAAAAATATAGAAATATGAACAAAAATATAACATACTTATAATAATACCAATATTGAAAAAAAAAATTTAAACCTTTATTTATATATACTTCAGAAAGAAAAACCAATTCATAAATTAATCATATTCAAATTATTAAAATTAATAATATTTTAATAAAAAAGGAATATATTATATATAAAGAGCCAATCATCGAGTTCGATGATTTTTTATTCAGTAAATTGAAATCGTTTTGTAATTAATTACTTAACTGGTTTCGATTCACAAAGTATGGCGTAGATTGTATAAAAAGAAAAATAACAACCTTCACAAAATGAAATTTATTAAGTAATTATTACTTTATTTCTTTAGTGAATAAATTATTTATTAAATGAGCGATTTCGGCTAAACATTTTGATATTATCATCCGATTTCAAAATGTTGCAACAGTGAGTCTTTTTCAAATACTGGTGGAGTTGTTTGAAAATTGGTAATATGCATTATACATTTTTAAAGCATTTTTTTATGCACAGGAATGCCTGTGACAAATATTTTTAATATATAATCTTTTGTATTTGTTTGGCTGAACGTCTCAATATTCATAGGACATTTAATTACTTTGAAAAATTGAGGGAAAAAGGTAAAACTTTTTTAATATTCGGTACCGTCTCAGAAAATTTTGGTGATTTAAAAATATTTGTGAAGCTTAAGTTGACTAAAACTTAACGATAAATACACAAATTATTAATAAAAACTTGTATCACATATTTCTCAATAGCTACAGTTGCTGAAGAGACTATATAGTATAACGAATCGGTTATGTTTAATTCCCTGTATTTTTCATCCGAAAATGCTAAGGCTAGAAAATCTAAAACCTAATCAGTTCTTTTTTTTTTGAAAAAATAAAACTTTCATCGGGCTTCTATTTTCGAATTAATCTGGGCATCGGAATTCAAACAAGAACATAGAACTATGCAGAAAATTTTTTAGGTGCTCTATAATATTGTATGATGTCAAGTTTTTTCATAGGATTTCAGTGAAATTCAGAAAATGAGTTTTGGATCATGGTAGGAAGTAGCTGTGGATATAACGTTTGTAGATTTGTATCGGTAAAATGGAATGTCTCCATTTTATTTCGAAACAACTGAATAACTATATAAATATACTTCAATTTATGTCTTTAAAAATGAATATTTAAATGAAAAGTTTAGAAACATTTTATCTGTGTTTGTGTTAAGCCCTAATGGTATTGAAAATGATTTAATTACTATTTAAATAAATATTTATATAGGTAGTAAAAATAGATTTTCCAAAGCCCCTGTAATCTGCAACCAGCATCACAGCGTATATTTCAGTGGGATCAGAAAAAATCGAAAGGATGCAGCTGATGAACACAAATATGACAGTCAAGTTCATATTACTAATGTGAGTCTTTTTTCCAATTAGCAGATTTTTAGCTCAAGGATTTGATAATAAACAATTGCCGAAATCAATAAAATTTGTGGAAAGCACCGAGACCTTAAAATTTCCACATATTCCTCCAATTAATTATATGAATTTACGGTCTCCAATATATAAACGCACCTCACCAGAAATGCAAATAAAATCCAAAATTTCATATCAGCTTCTCGCTGTGTATGGGGTTCTGAAGGTTTAGGGGCTTACGGTTAATTGTTAAAAGTTTTTATCGGCAACTCATTAGGTGTGGACTTAGTGGGTTTAGTCGATGCCGCGAGTCCTAACATGCCTGCGGCCCTAGGCTCCGACATATTAAGCCTTTGCCTAAAGACGGCCATCACAATCAAGATTAATAAATTTTAAATATTATGTAATTTAAGCTTAAGTATAAGTTTAATATTTTTCAGTACAACAAACATAACAAATTTAAATTTTGTATAGGGTTAATTTCAAAAGATATTTTTCCTCTCATCTGATAATACAAAATAGAAGAAAAAAGTAAATATTTTTAACAGTCACTTTGCAAATTTTGTAGATTTGGATTCTTTGTTAGCGAACGGTTTGAGCTAGAGTTCTAAAATTTGACAAATATGTTTAGTCTATTAATGTAAACATTTGAACTGAATAGCTCTCAAATGATAATTAGATTTTTCCTGATTTGCTGTATTTTTGAACAGGAATTTCTGAAAGCTCAACATTTCTTTATTTCTTTATTTTAAAATTAGAAACATTTTAGTATTTTAATGAACATTCTAAGAAATTCCAGTTTTAGTTTATCGCGAGTATTGTAATCCAAATTAGATTTAAATAACAAAGTTCGTCAGCACTAATAAATAGAGCGTATTGATATCAAACTTACTTACTGGGGCGTGTTTACTTTAATGTCAGCGAAGAAAATAATTGATCCTGGCAAGATTCAAAAGACTATTTACTATAGTCTTTTGAATCTACTATTTATTTGCCATATACGATGATCTGAGCCAGACAAATTCTGTGGCTTGTTTCAAGTACCTAAGGCCAATGTCAGGTTATTATAAAAATGGGATCTGTTATATTTTTAGTGCAATAAGACCCAATGTTACAGTAGAAATTTTTGTAAGTGTATCTTACAACCTAGATAAAATTAATGCTATTTTTTTATTGAAATTGTGAGAAATTGCAAAAAAAAAATTAAATTACCTCGACACATTGTTTCATTATAATCATAACATAGAACTTATTAGCTATTTAGCAGTCTATCCAGAATATTGGTAAAGTAAAGCCGAAACAGCACCGGCAGACGATATTATAATACACTATTTATCATGGGATGCTCTTTTGTAAAACTCGTAGTCAGCATTTTTTTTTTATCAAAAACATTTACCTACCCAGGTGGTCATTTGTGAGAAATTAAAAAAAATGAGTATCATAATTATTAGAAGAAAAAAATTATACCTATAAATTAAATTACCTACCCTCATCACTTTCTCATTCAAGATTTCATACTTATTAACAGAATTGTGCTAAATTAAAAATCTGTAAAAAAGTCAAATTTTGCTAAGAAAATAATATTTACACCTTCGTTTCGTTGGGTAATGGTAATAAGATTTAAAAATGACAAATTTTCATAAATTGTATAGATATTGATAAATAATCTAATTGACTCGGGACTAGGCTGGCGCGCGTTCCGACTTTTTCAAGGGGAAGAGGTAAGCGTAAATCCGAGCCTGGCCAACCAACGCGACGGTGGCGCTTTCCATACAATTGATCGAATCTTCAGGATTAATTATCGCTACGAAAATTTCGGTTAAATTGAAAAGAAAACACGCATCTTCCCAAATTGATAGAAAAAATGTGATTGTTCTAGAAACCCCCATTCCTTGTTTATTTTTAAAAGGGTCACGGATATAATAATCCCTGACTATTAATTATCTATTGACATCTAAGAACCTACAAAGATCTAAAAGACAAGTCCTGACAAGTTTTAGTCCAAGAGAGAAATTATCAATTAATTGTGATTGTTCTAGAAAACCCCAATTCCTTGTCTCCTAGTACTAGAATGATATAACTAGATATAAACTTGGTTAGTGTCGTAGCATATAAATTACTGAAATAATAAATATTTTAGAAAATGAAAATATGAGAAGAAGAAGAATTTTTAAATATTCGAAACTTAATTATTTTTTTTATCTTATATACGTAGTTGAGCTTATAATTTTGCTTTTAGTGAATTTTATTTTAAGCTTCACGTATTGTACAAATCTACATTTATATTTCGAAAAGGGGAATACATATATCTCTAGATATAAATCTCAATGTTTTAAGGAAGTTTATGATTTTTCAAAAACTTCTTCGTTTGTAATTAATTTATAAATTTTCATTTAATCCACAGTATTTTGAGAATAATGGAATACATTCTTAAATAATTGTTCTTATTTCATAGATCGATTCGCTTTATAGAAGCCTCTTCTTCCTTTGTGAAACTAATCGATTCCTTCCTAAACAGCCAAGGATAAGAAAAGACAATAAATTTCCAGTGTTTCACCCTAATTAAATAATTCCATATTTAGGTTTACTCTTAACGAAGTGACCCATCAATTGTACGTAATAATTAACTTATAATTAAAACCAATTTGTTCATTATGCATCTTACTTAGGCATAAAACAGAACGCCATTAAAACATTCATAACGGATTAATTCCATTTAATTCAATTTATTCATTCAATTAATAAATCGTTTCCAACACATCAATGAGCACGATAATTACAAGGCTTTTAAAGATGTTGCCAAGTCAGCAACAGCAACAACGTCCAATGTCAAAGGCAACATTCGAATTGGACATTTATTATAATTTGTATACATTTTATTGTTTTTTTATCGGAGATCCATTAAGATGGGGCGAATTATAAAATATACTTAACTGATTATATAATTTCTATCAATGGAAGAAGGATTTCCATAAAAGATTTTTGAATGGGATAATGGATTTGTTTTAAAACCTTCTTTTATATTAAATCATTTTTTAAACATTTATTATATAAGAATAGTGAATCAAAGTTAACCCGCGCTAGCTTGATTAGATGGCATGCTCTATAACCACTCGGCCAACCTGACTCCCAATATAACACTAAGGGCCAGTATGTCGGTTTGTAAAGCCTTTGTTAAAGTTGACAAAGGATAAAACCTTATAATTCACCTTGTGCCCGGCCGGATGGCCAATCAGATGACACACCTTTTCATCTGATTGGCCACCCCGCCGGGCATAAGGTGAATTCTAAGGTTTTACCCTTTGTTAACTTTAACAAAGACTTTACAAATACAACTCGCCCTAAGTAATCAATTTCATTTTGATGCAACAGCACGAATAGGATCGGTTGTAATAAGTTGAAATAAAGCGCCCAAGCGCGAGCTGGACAGCCTACCGTGGGTTCAGTACTGTATAACTTCAAAAATACTTGAAATATTGTCTGCGATAAGTAGACTATAAGTGGATTCGTAAAGTTTTTTATAATCTTAAATTAAGCCACTTCTAAAAGTTTAGATGAACAAAATGCAAGCAAGGACACAATATTGTCTAAATTCTAGGCGCTGTGTTGATAGAAACCTTCCTGATATTTCCTTTGATTCAAGCTCATTAGAATTATGTAAAAAAATATCAAAGATGGGTGTCACTTTAGGATCTGACCTTACTTGAAATGAGCACATTAGTTCCGTAGCAAAAGCTGCTACATGTAATCTTGGCTCGCTTTTTCACGTTCAGTCAACTTCTTATCCTACAAAGTTCAACTTCACCCTGTCTCAAATACAGCTCGTATCTGTAGAGTGGAGCCTCCATGTATTCTCTTGACATCTTGGGTGTAATTTAGAACCGATCAATTAGAAGATTTATTTAGGATTTGATTCCCTGTCTCCCTTTCCTTTTTTATAGATACAATAGATATAGATTTATAGATATTATCATGTTTGTTATGGCGAGATCAAATCAATAATCCCTCTTAAAGCCTCATTTGAGCGAAATACACGATTTTAAAACATTCAACACCCCTTCGTGATTAAATTATTTACCTACTAACCGAACAAATGCATTCGCCAATTTGTTTATCCTTATTACTTCTAAAGACTGTATCTCTCTTCCCCCGTCCGTTTTTCTGGTGACATATAATCTTCAGTATTTCAAGACCTGCATCCAAGGATACCTTCGACTCCGATCGATTCCCTAAATTTCTTCTTCTTCTCTTCGTGATGAAAATGTCCACCTCAGACGATTGTATTTTTTTGGTGAAAAATATTCTTGTATCAATATCATTATAAAAACAATCACCTCATGCCTTACACCGCCATTTAAATTTAACAAAATAACTTTTACTTAATGAGATCTTTAAAGGATTACTTCACACTTCACACTTCATGTTAAAAAAATATTTATTTATTATTGTGACTCCACAAATAATTTGAACCTCTATATAACCATTGAATTTAAATTTTTATTTCGAGGTAAATGATTATATATAACAATAAATATAACTTCTATATTTCAAGTTTGTATCTTATTTTGTAGTTATTAAGGTAGTTCTTTCACAAATGCAAAAATTCAAGAAGTCTTTGAAACTTGGAATATAAGTCATTAAAAGCATATACATACAATGTTAAAATTTGGAGACGATTTACCACACTAAACATGAAATAATTGCAATTAAAAATGAAATTTTTAACATAGGGTAGATAAGGAAAAGTTGGGGATATGATCATTATTTTATTTTTTTTTTCATTGAAGGACTTTCACCATCTTGATGAAAAACTAATATTTGTTAGAATAATATATTTGGAGTAACTTAAAAAAAAATGAAATTATTTATCACGTAGTTTTGATAAAAAACAAAAAAAAACTATTTGGGCGATTACTTTTAGTGGAGGGGATAAAAGCACAATGGCTTAGAAACGATCCGGCTAGTATGTGTGTATCCATATAGAGACTTCGTAGTGTGGAGTGGACAATCACGTTAAAAAACATAACCTAAAATTTTAGTTCCGTTCATATTTATAGAGTGGTTACTTGGCTAAAACTTTTTGTGTGGATTGTCGCGAAAGAACCTCATTAAGATTATGTTTCTATTAAGTTTGGTCTTGTAACAGTAACAAATCGAAAATAGTGTTCAGCTTCTAGCTCAAACTGTTTGATGACAAAAAATGATCAAATCATCAAAATTTACAATAGCATTGCAAGAATATCCACTTTTTCAGTAATTTACATATTTTCTTGATTTATATCTTCTTCTTCTTTTGGTGCCTATCCGCTCAGCGAATGTTGGCGATCATTCTGGCTATGATTGTTTTATTGACGGCGGCCCGAAACAACTCCAAGGAAGTCTTCCCGAACCATTGCCGCAGATTCTTTAACCATGATGTCCTTCTTCTCCCAGGTCCTCGTTTACCGGCTATTTTCCCTTGAATAATAAGCTTTAGAAATTGGTATTTAGAGTTACGTAATATATGGCCGAAGTACGATAATTTTCTAATTTTGATGTTGTTTATTAATTCTTTTTCTTTTTTCATTCTTCTTAAAACCTCCTCATTTGTAACTCTATCCATCCAACTTATTCTCAGGATTCGCCGGTATATCCACATCTCAAATGCCTGCACTCTATTACTTGTCGCTTCTGTAAGAGTCCAGGCCTCCATCCCATATAGAAGAACCGGAAACACGTAACATCTTACTATCCATATCCTCAAATCCATACTGAGGTTGTGGCTGCACAGCAGAGGTCTTATTCGCTGGAATGCATTACGTGCCTTTTCAATTCTCTGTTTGATTTCCACAGAGTGATCCCATTTATCATTTAAAGTGCAACCTAGGTATTTAATTTGTTGCACTCTCTCAAGAGGGTTGTTACTAACTTTTAGTCCGGTGTCATAGGGGTTTATCTTCTTACTGATGACCATATATTTTGTTTTGGCCACATTCAGTTTTAGCCCATACTCTTCACTCAAGACGGTTGTTCTATTTAGCAGCCTCTGTAGATCTTCCAGAGTACTAGCTATTAACAGCGTGTCGTCTGCATATCTGATGTTGTTGATGTTTATGCCATTCACCACGATTCCTCCCTCCTGATCTTCGAAAGCCTGTTTAAATATTTCCTCTGAATAAACATTGAAGAGGAGCGGTGATAGCACACACCCCTGTCGGACTCCGCGCAGTATGTCTATCTCCTCCGTAAGTTCACCCTCCACCCTGACTTTTACTTTCTCTTGATTTATATAGCTAATAAAATTAATTTTCGAATATTACGATATGTCGTCGGTCTTAAACAATGCAAAATGTTCAACTTAATTTTAATAGCTCCACCTTCTTTTACATCCAATCTAGTATTATTCTCAATATATATTAACGACTTTAATCAAGAAGTTTGTTTTGAAACTACCATCAATAAAATGAGTTAGCAGTTATCCTATAACTTTTAACAATTCTAACTTCTCTTTCCTTCGAATCTTTTCCCTTTCTTAATACCTACAAGATCTAGTCTGAAATATAGTTAGTAAAATAGACATGTTTAATTCTAGATAGTTTACGCAAATAATTCTGTAGGTACATGGTAATGAATGTTTTAACTTTCTAGAGTTATTACGAATGCTTATCGTTGTTATACTCTATGTATTAGGCAATACCAGGTTTCCTGACTAACTTTGTTTACAGGGTTAAGCTAACTTAATCAATCAGACCACTACTAATTATTTATTTTAGTTTACTTTTTTAAAGTTTTGTGGCCTTTTGGTCTCACAATTTTTTATCAAATTAGTGAAAAAGTTTTTTCAGAAATTTTCAAAAAACTACAAAAAGGTACCTACACTTAAAAGTCAACAAAGAATGTATATTAAACTACATATTATGTAATACATAATAAAGTTCAATGAAAAAAAAGATTCTAAATCGTCCATGAATTATGTGATCAAAAATTCCTTGTTGAGGACCACTTTTTGTTTTTTAGTATTTTTTGCAAGCTCTTGAATTTTTAACTCAAACTTTGAATTGGTCATTGCTTCTTCTATATCTTAGCACTTAACAAAACACGACTGAATTTATTTAACTAAATGCTTTTTTAGTTTGTCATCTGGATAGAATATTGTAATCGAATTTCTACACACTTTTATGGCACCAATTTTTTTGATATTTTTCACCTTTCTAAATTCCCGATGACAATAAATTATGTCTTCAGTATTTTCACATTTTAATATAAAAGTAATTTTATATTTAAAAAATGTACTTACTGAAAACATTAACAAGAAAGTATAAAAGTCAAATGATATTTTCTCCATCTCACACTCTTTAATACAATTGTTGCTATGTCCCGCCCATTCAAATTTCAAAGACTAAAGTTGTATAATTTTTATTTTGAATTTCCCTAAAAAGAAGAAAATAATTTTTCTTTTAAAGCTAGGTACTCCAAAAATATCCTTACTCAAGAGTCAAGAGTAAACTTCGAATGTTAATTTAGTTCATTTAATACCTACTATTATATTACACTTTCATACATACATATATATATATATAAATATATATATTATCACTAAGTGAAAAACATAATTGAGTGGATATTGATGAGGCAGTCCAAAAAAAGAAGAAAATTTATACTATCTTTTTATTCATAAACCGACGTTTCGGAGGCTATTCCCTCCTTCTTCAGGGTTTTGAAAAGTCAGTGAAGGAAATCCAATGCGACATTCCCCTCTGTCTCCTCTTTTTTGGACTGCCTCATCAATATCCACTCAATTCACTTATCAGTCCTCTAAAAATTACTTCAATCTTAGAAAAACATAATTTCGAAGGTTTGCTATAAAAGATCAAGTAATTTATTTTTGAAATTCAATCAATGATGTGACATCAAAGAATCTTTTTCTCCCATTTGAAATGTTCAGAGGAAAGCTTACAATTCAAAAATAAAAATGAACTACGGCCACCTATTTTAATCAAATGTCAAGTTAAAAGCACCCACGCTTTTATTATTAGTCATATATCTATGGATTTTTTTTTGAAAACGGAAGAAAAATTTATTTTTTACTTTTTATTGCATTTCTCATTTTGTTAAACTAGTTTTCATTTATAAAATTCTAATCTAAATTGAATTAATTTAATAAGATAAAAATATTACAAGATTAGATTTACTTGAATTCACTTTCAATGTTATGATTTTAATTTTTCTCGTGCTAATATTTAATCTAACAACAATTCTTTTATTCCACTGCCTTCAAGTTCAAATATTTTATGAGGAAAAACAAATCGTTAAACGCGTAATATAATAATTTGCGAATGCTTGGAAGGAGTGGCATCTCGTGAGGAGCCACCAGGATTTGAGGGAACAAATGGGTGGTTGCAAGGAGTCAGGTTCCTCCTACACAGTCCGAGGAATTGTGTGGGTTATCTTGCGAAAAAAAAAACGTTTGCCAACACGAGATATAAATTCAACATCCAATGAATATTCAAAACCAACGAGGCCTGAGGGCAATTCGAAATTTTATAATTCTATCATTTCAAGCTGGGAGTGAGATTTTAATTATCACCTGGAAAATTGGATTTGATCTTTCCCATTAACAACTCTCAAAAGAGTAATTAGTTTCGAGAGAAGTATTTTTTTTTCGTTTGTTTTTTATAGCTCAAAATACAGAGACTGTTTGCCATTGATGTATTGCAAAATTCTTGATTAAATTACTACTAAGAATTAAAATATTTTTGAAGTGATAACTTCTTTTGGTGCGCCTTGCGCACTATTTATTTTACTTGGCAGTAAATGCGATTGAGCCGTCACGCATCACATGACACGGTTGGGATCTGTGTCTAGCCACAGATGGGACTGCAGCATTAACTATAAGCTCAAATTAATATCTTATATTTTAATTTTGACGCTCATGTACATTTTTATTTTCCTGGGCAGTAAATGAGATTGAGCGGTCATGCGTCACATCACGTGTTGCGTCTCGCGTCACGGTTGGACTGTGGTCCAGTACCAGTTCAATCATTGTCGGAAAATATATTAATTATTCCTTTTTAAAAAATAATAAAATTATTAAAATTATAAATTCCATATAAGTTATTACTTCTGCGTATGGTCTTAAGCAAACACCAGAATTTTTTTAAATATTAATTAGTATTTTTGTTATATTGTAATAGATTATAATATTACACGGTAAGCTACATAAAGCTAACAAGGTAGTGAGTTAATCTAATAATTTAATTATTTATTTTTGTTTATTTTTAAATATCTATATGTAAACAATTTATAAAATATTAAGGTATTTTGAGTCTGTTAACAAAAAATGTCCGGGACTTTCTTTTATACTTCCCGATTCTAGAAACTTAAAATTTACTATTTATGTTCCAGTAAAAACCAGTTTTTAGTAAGAACGGGTTCTTGCTAGTTAAAACGCGTTTCACTGAATACTTTTGTGGCAACTAGAATTTACTGATGGTTGATTGGGTTTGGTTCATTTTTAACCTTCCGCCTCATTGTATGTGTTTATTTTCAAAAGATTTTATACGAAAATGTCAAAAATTACATCCTCTACAACTTCGCTTCTAATGTAATTAAAAAAAAATTCTCAAAAACTAATCATGAAATTAATTTTTAACATTTTCGTTTAAAATTTTTTGAAAATAAACACCCAAAATGAGGCAGAAGTTCAAAAATGAAGATTCTAGTACTTTGGACCAAATTCAACCAACATCAGTAAATTCTAGTTGCCTCAAAGGTATTCAGTGAAACGAGTTTTAACTAGTAAGAAAACGTTCTTAGTAAAAACCGGTTTTTACTGCAACATATACATTCATGGCATGTTATATGGATGTTGAGAAATATCTTAAATTAATTTTATAATTAATTTATAATTAATTTAAAAATTTAGATTCAAAATTGTGACTATATGACATTCTTAAAATAGTTTTAATAATTTTTTTATTTTATAATCTTTTTGTTTTTTTTTCATGTAATTTTGTATTTTTTTTTTTTTTAATATCATGGCTTTATTTTGTCTAAATATGTTATAATTTTAAGTATATTATATAAATCTCTATATATGTGGTATGTCGCGAAAACCAAACTAGATTTTAAATCTATGATGATGTCAAAAAGATTGAGAAATATATACTAAACTGGTCTAATATATTATAGTAATCGCATTAAGTTTAATTTCTGATTTATGAGATTTCATATTAATATTTTGAATATTTTTTTTATTGATTGCATGCATAATGCGGTTTGAAAAGTTAATTAAATTTTCTATTCAGGTCTCCTACCATACTCGATCAGATCTGTCTACGAGGCACGTTTCCGAGATTTGTCTCAAGTATCAAGCATCAACATACTCGTTTAAGAATGTAGGAGTAAACGATTCAGGGAAAAATGCCACCGGAAAAAATATCATCGAAAAAATGTGTTTTTCTTAATTTTTAAGATTTAAATTTTTTCTATTTGATAATAAAGAGATCGAAATTTTATATAAACATCGTTTAGGCTTTTAATAGATTAACTTATTAAAAAGACCAATCATTATCTGAGGTCACTTAAAAGTTAAAAACGAAGTTCATAAGACTACGATTTATAAACTCAAATGATATTAATGAGATATGTTTCTCGTTCTGAAAACGCCTTATGTATAAAGGGGTTTTGATTTCTTGATACCACCAATGTAGCTATATTGACGAGAATAGGTTCGAAAAAATTTTAAGTATTGTTATTAAATTGAACATTATTTAAAACAAAAACACTAAAAACAATGTTATAAGCAGGGGTGGACTGGAGCCGGCTCGCGCGAGCCGGTTGTTAAAATTTTTGAAACTCGGATTTATTAGTTTTTTGTGGAATAAATGTTTTGTTTTGTTATATATATTATATATTTTATACTGTACAAAAATAAATGAAAACAATGTACTCATTTACCGTTTTTTTTTTTTGCTTCGGAAAAATAGCGAGCCGGTTGTTCAAAATTTGGCAGCCCACCCCTGGTTATAAGTTATAATAAACATTATGAAATCGAAATAGAAAACGAGTATTTTTATCGCATTTACAATTGTTGGAAGTTTATTTATTTATTTATTTAATGAAATTGATGGAAGATGCTGCACCAAGAAGGTGCAACCTCTGTAGTTCGGTCTGAACTCTGCATCGTGAAAAGAAGAAGGAGTTAAATAGATAAATTTTTGTTAATAGTTTCGAATGTCAAGGTTGTGGCGGGAAGGGTTAACTTCCCATTTGCTAATAATATTATATCAAATGCAACTCGGTGGATTCGAGGATGGAAAGGAATATGGAATTGGAATAATTATTGGAAAAGAGGTTTTTGTATTTAATTAGTTTTTTCCTCTTATTAAAAACAAGGACTAAAAAGAAAATCAATGAAACTCGATGGTGGAGAAGTAATCTCCGGAGTCGAAGCTAAAATACAATGTATACATTAATTCATGTAAAATAATTGGTTTAATAAAATTTATAAAAAAAAAAATCAAATGCAACTCACTAAATTTATGAGAATCTTATTTTATTTTTATTTTTTGTAATGATATTGATATAAGAAGAAATTTCATTAAAAAGGTACATCTGTAATCCGCGCTGGTCCCTTGTATCGGGAAAAGAAACACAAATTTCAGGGATTGGGTCGGAGTAGAAGTTATCTGTGGATGTGGGTCGCGAAAGACTGAAGATTATATGTAGCCTGAAAATTGGACGGAGTTCCAATCTCTAGAAGTCATAAGGATAAACTAATTGGCAAATGTGTTTTTTCGATTAGAATCTATTTTAATCGCGAAGGGGTGTTGAATGTTAGAATATCATGTATTCGGGGTAGCTACTTATTATTAATGTTGAGGCAATATTATCTAATGAAATTTTTCCAACCCTCTTTAAATTGCCCAATGGCATTATTTCAGAAAGACATTTTTTTCAATTGCAATCAATGTCCTATGAGTAAAAAAAATAATTGGATCTTCTAATCGAATTAAAAATAGCTAATAATAATAAATTCTAATTTTCCTCTCATATTTAAGACAAGGTCTTTATATTAATTGAAGTAAATTTCAATTACTTAATGGACGATGCAATAGCGGTCATTAATTAAAGATTTAATTTTAAAATATATTATGGAATACGCGCCGGTTGGTGACTTTTCAACCAGGGGATACTGACCAAAAAAGTGCCTTTCATTTTTTGAAATTTTATTTTAATCTTCGCTTTTTTTTGCTAATTTCATCGAATAAAAGTTTTTAGAAATGGATTAGTCCAGAGATTCTCGAATCATCTTTATTTATTCCTTTTTTCTATTATTACTATTTTAATAGTTCCACAGCGAGAACAATTTTTATTCGACTAGAGCTGGCTGGACTTGTCATTGACATGCTTGAACTGGAAGATATATCTACCAGGCAGGGAGTTCAAACATTCTATCTGCACCCTTTTCGGAAAAATCATTCATTTTAATTGCCCCTTGAAACTATGAAATAATAATTTGATTTCATTTCGATAACCAATATACCTTTCAAAACAAAATATATTTTTTAAATAAATATTTGAAATATTTGAAAATTTAAAGATCCTCCTGAAATTTTGAAGTGGACCTTAATATATTTATGAAAATACTCTTAGTATTTGAAATTTTAGGGATGCGCCGCTTCCACAGTATCCATGGACTGCACCTCACTGATATATATATATATATATATATATATATATATATACAATTATATACATGTACACATTATATTATAAATAAAAAAAAGTATGTAGATTTATTATATTAAATGACCTGTCTTTTTTTTCTAGGTAAGTCCGGATCGTCATTCAATAAAATCATAAATCTGATGATCCTGCACTCATTTTGGTAACTATTAAAACTTTATCGTATTTTATCATTTTGATTTTTTGGCTCTTTCCCAAATACATGGATTGACAAAAATGAGATTCACTACATGGCTGTATTTTTTTCATAGAAATTAAGAAAAATACTAAAATACATCTACGTATGTTTACAAATGAGCCGTTTTCATGTTGCAGTCAAGTTTGTTGTTTGACTAGAGATATTTAGATTATTTAATTTATATTAGGGTATCAGGTTGACCGAGAGTTCGAGTCCTTGACTACGAATTAATAAGGCCGGGTTCAAGCCGGGCTCGTAGCAAGGCTCGCCGGCTGAACATTGTTCCCGAAGACCAGACATAATCATCATCATTAAGTACACAGTCCTAAGACTGGTTTGACACAACCACCAGTCTGCACTCGGATCTGTCCCATGCCAGCCAGCTCTTTGACCTCCCTAAATGTCTCGCATCCCATATCCCTAATTATTTGGTCGAAATATTCTAATCTGGGCCTTCCACTTCTCCCTCCAAGATATCCCTAAGGAATCCACCGTGTCTCAGTGTGCCCCATCATCTGACTTCTTCTCTTCCTCAGACTCTTCCACAAAGCTCTTCTTTCTCTGATCCATACATAAAAAAAAATAATAATAATTTTATATATTTTCATTTAATATCAAGTAGACTTATTTATATCAAATGAACAATAAAAAACAAGCAAATATTTTGTTCGTGGTAAGCGTTTGGAACATATTTGGTATATTTTTTAACCTAATAATAAAACTTGAGTAAGATACATATTGGAAAAATAGTTTTACAAGTAAGAATTTTTAAAAAAAAAATTTAAATGTATGTGGTGTGGGGAATGTAGGGGAAGAGGAGAAGTTGTTCTAAGAATTAATATTTTCTATTGAGATTTGAGCTGGCTGAAAGGGATCTATACCTGCTATTATAATAACGAATGGACAAGTACCTGAGAAGGTACAACTTGAAAGGTATATGTGAAAGTTCAATTACCCTAGTATATTCAATGTGCAAACAATGGAAGGAATGTTTATTTAATTTATTATAACATATAATCAATAATTGTATTTTTATACACTTTCAATTGATTATTTAAAATATTTGAATTATTAGAGAGGGCTATTTTTATCTCGGTGGATTCCAAGAGGTCCAATTTAAGGCCTTTTCTTTCAAAATGAATGGGGATAGGGTTATTATTAGAGGGTGAATGGTTAGATTCATGTAAATGAATTGCGAATTAATGTTATCGGATTTGTTGAGATGATTAAGGGCTCTTACATGCTCGGAGTAACGTATTTTGAAAGCGCGACCTGTGAAACCTACCTCGTATCTTACTCAAGTTTTATTATTATATTAAAATGTTTCACCTAGAACCAACACCGAACTCCTTAAAAGTTATTTTTTAACCGACTTCAAAAAAGGAGGAGGTTCTCTATTCGACTGATTTTTTTGATTTTTTTTTTTGTGTCTATGTTACCTCATATCTCCTCCAATTGTGAACCGATTTCGAAAAAAATTTGCATTGGGTTCAGTCTAGCTTCTGATTGGTCGCATTTTTTCTTTATTGGTATTAGTAGACCTTTTTTGTTAGGTTTGTTCAGGCCTAACTTCTTTGTTTATGAACGGATTTCGATGATTCTTTTTTTATTGGAAAGGGGGTATCTTAGAGATGGTGACACATTAATTTGGTCAAATTCTGATCATATTATCACTATTAATAAGATCACTAAAAAGAGAAAAATAAAAATAATTTTTAACAAAAAAATAAAACCGACTTCAAAAAATTAAATTCAACAAATAAAATACACTAAAAGGTATAAAATAATTATTATCTTATTTAGTTACAACTAAACGACGAAATATTAACATGAAATTACTTCAAAAAGTAATTTCATGTTAATATTTCGTCGTTTAGTTGTAACTAAATAAGATAATAATTATTTTTATACCTTTTAGTGTATTTTATTTGTTGCATTTAATTTTTTGAAGTCGGTTTTATTTTTTTCTTAAAAATTATTTTTATTTAAAGTATTTTTAAAGGTAATTATACAATTTTCCACAAAAAATTAAAAAAAAAACTTACGCTGTTTTTTTAAATGTTTTGGGGAATTTCGTTTTCATAAAAACACCCCAAATATAACTTTTAAGGAGAGAGGTGCTGGTTCTAGGTGAAACATTTTAATATAATAATAAAACACGAGCAAGATTCGAGGTAGGTTTCACTTTTCTTTTTTGTGAAACCTACCTCGCATCTTGCTCAAGTTTTATTATTATACCCCAAATATGTTCTAAGCCTACCGGGACCCATGTTATTACTTGTCAGTTTGGAATCCAGTTATTTTAACTGGCATTTTATTAATAACTTTTAAGGAGTTAGGTGTTGGTTCTAGGTGAAACATTTTAATATAATAATAAAACTTGAGCAAGATGCGAGGTAGGCTTCACAAAAAAAGAAATAAAACAAAATTGAGTTTTGTTTTATTTCTTTTTTGTGACACCTACCTCGAATCTTGCTCAAGTTTTAATGGTATTTTATTAATTTTTAAGGAATTTAGTGTCGGTTCTTTGTGAAACATTTTAAACAAGAGTGGATTAAGCTTACAAATGAAGAAGTTCTTGGAAGAATCGGAGAAAGAAGAACCTTGTGGAAGAGTCTGAAAAGGAGAAGAGGTCAGATGATGGGGCACACACTGAGACATGGGGGACTGCTTAGGGATATCTTGGAGGGGGAGGTGGGAAAGAAAAGGGGAAGGAGAAGACCCAGATTAGAATATTTCAACCAAATAATTGGGAATATGGGATGCCAGACATTTAGAGAGGTCAAACAGCAGGAGGGGGACAGATTCGAGTGGAGACGGATTGTTGCATCAAACCAGTCTTAGGACTGTGTACTCAATGATGATGATGATGATGATGGATTAAACTACTAGGTAGATTTCACATAAATAGAACAAATATATTTTATGCTTTTTTTCCTTCGATATTTATACAGTATTTCGGCTTATTAACACTCTTCAAATGATTCAAGAAGCAACTAACCATATGTGAGTTCAATGTTTCAGTGTATATGTAATTACAGGTAAAATATTTTCAAATTCATTACTTGAGTGGCGGAGAGGAAAAAGAAGTCTGTTATGTTTACTTATAATTTTAGTTTCCCCCCACCTAATCCTTAGTTCCCTAGCTCCCTGAAAACTAAAATGTGGCCAATGTTTATAAAAAAATTTTGTTCATTTTGATTACAATTCTAAATTAGCAACAAAATTTTTTGTAAAATCCTGTATGTCTAAGCTTTTTATGCCAGCATTTTGAGACAAAAATATGAATATTACAAGGATGTAGTCAGAAGATTTTTCGAAAAAAGCGGTTTTTACGACTGTCCATTTCTATCTTAATATTATATAACAAATAGCCCAAGAGACCTTATATTTCATTATTTGATAATTAAAGCGTTCTATATTATTCAGTTTTTTCCTACCCTCTAATAATTTAATATTTTCGCGGGATAATTATAGAGGGTTCAAACTTCTCAGACGTAATAGTAAATATGTATAACATTTAAAATCATGATTTTCTCGTCAAGGTTTTCGGCCCTGCTCTTTCTCCATCATATTGACAGGTATTTTGTAATTGATATCTTTTTGACCTTTTCTTATTTTCGCACGCGATCGCATCCGTTTCAGAAAATGTCAATAGACAAAAGAGCAAGTCATTTTTAGCCATTTCCTGAACGAAATTTAATATCGCTTGATCGAATTATTTCAGCAAATCATACTTTGGATTAAATAAAGCCCAAATGTTTGAAACCTTTAATCTAATGTTAATGCCAATGAAAAGCAACAAGTTATTAATAACACATTTCGAGGTCCTTTTATTCCAATATATGACCTGAAAGACCTATAGGTGTTCCACCCCCTTGCCTTATTGATATCTCGACAGAGATAAATCTTTAGGAATTGAAATTTAAATCTTTAGCTTGTTATCGGTTATAAATGACGCAGCAAGGTTTTGGTCTTGATTGTTTCCACGCTCTTCTGCTATGTTTATTGTGAAATTCATGACTTTTAGTATTAATAATAAATATAATAGGCCTCTTCAATCCATCATTCTTCGGTTTGGCAAATTCTGTACAGGGACCGATGAGTCCATGTTCAGGAGTAGGAATCGGATGAAGAAGAAAAAAGAAGTATTAAAAGATTTTGTTATGCCGTGGCTAGCAGAGTTGTTGAATAATAAAGCGAAAACAATCAGAATGTCTTCTGCTTGATGAAAATAAACAAATACATACATTTAACGAATATGAATATGGTGACCCCACGGAAAGAACGGGGTAAGTCCATTTTTTCGGAAATGAGTTTATGAAGCATTCTGATGACCACCCGTTCTATCTATAGAACAGTGGGAATTACTTTCAAATAACGCGGTAAGTTACCTAGATACAGAGATTTTTTTTTAATGGAAACGGAAAAATTATTCCAAGTCCTTGCCTTTTTTCATAATTTAACTTTAGTTATTATTTTTTGAAATGTACTTCCTTTATAAGAAATAAATTTGAGATCATAAATTATATTGCTCACACTTGAATGGGATGTTTTAATTATATATATTTTTTAATAATGAAAATTTAAATTTCCTCTTCTGAAAAATTTACGAAAATCCTCTTAATTCGTTTTTTCGTGGAGTCTTCAATTATCTTTTGTTCAGTTTTATTTTGCTGTTGAGTGATATTTCTATATTTTGTAAAAAGGCTTATAATTTTCGAAAGATCTTATAAAACAACCTTGAGATCTTGATAACTAATTATCGGACTATTAAAAATTGATTTTTTTTTTTATCTAACAAGTGCCTCGAAATTTCTTCTATTCGAAAGGGTTAATTTGGCTAAGTTGTCGCTACTCGGTTCGTTTGTAATCCCCGGTACATTTCGGAAAGCCAGTGGTTGGATTTGCCCAGGTGTGCCCTCATCAGGTCGTTTGGCTTGGTGTCAGAGAGAGGCGACTTTGGCCTAGTCCCCGATCGCAATTGCGACCACCTGTTGACCTAGAGGCCCTTGCCAAGGGCAGGCTACCCCCAGGGAAGCTAACTTGAGGGATTCCTGTAAGAGCAGCCCCGAAGGAAGCCGGGGGTTGTTTTTTAGCGGGGGTGTGTCTCCAAGGGTGGCAGGTGGGCCGTGTCAAGGCCGTCGCGCATTTCGCCATCGCTCGCCACGTTACGAGATAGATGCCTGCGACTCCATGGAAAAGAAAAGTGTGAGGCGCCAGCGATCCGGGGAGTAGGATGACTGATGGTTGTGGTATGTCCGGATTCAAAGTCCAAAAATAGATGAGAGAATGAACCATCAGGGGGCAGAAAGCGAAAGCAAATTCATTCAATGGTTAAAAATAAGTTCTAAGTACAACTAATTCTTGAATCTTCCTCGAAATCAAAAAATCTTGATTTTCAAATAAATTGAAGGGCAAAGTTTTGAAAAAGTGAAATTATTTTAAAAACTCGATACGATTTATGCAATTTTTAGTGATTTGGAAATTTTAATTTTCCATACGGAATATGGTGAAGAATTGTAATCGTAGATGAAAAAAGGGTTTTTTTGGACCGTATTTTTGAAATATCAAAATGGCTAAAACTATTTTGTTAAAAACAAACAAATAAATAAATAAGTGAATAGTAAATTCCTGGCGTAAAATATTATATAGTAAAATTTATATTTTGAGGATATTAATTATTTTGTCAAAATATCTGTTAGCGAATGCGTGAGTTTGTTAGCATATTTTGTGTATGCTATAGCTCAAAAACCAATGAAGGGATCAAAACGAAATATATTATATTTATATATTTTATATTATATTAGGGAGGGGAGGGGGTTAAATGTTAGCCTTTAGAAACCTGTGAAACTATTTAGTAAAAAATCTTTTTTTTTTTTATTTCACTTTAATATACTTTCGTTATAAAACTAATTTCTATTTAAACTATATTTTATAGCTATATTTTTAATTTAGAATTACCTACTCCACTGAGAAATTTAATAATGAAGGTTTTTAATTTTTGAATGTTTATCACCTGGTTTTCTATTTCAGATTGATTACACCTAGAAGGGTAACCAAGATCCAGGATTTATTTTTTAACTTGGGTTCAATTCCAAAGGGATGAATACTGAATACATCAAAATATAAGAACAATTATCCAAAACATCTGCGATAAGTAGAGAACATATTCAGTGATTTTTCAAACAAAATTCTTGGCCAGATTTCAGATCGTTTGCTATAACCATATGACAATTCAGTTCGTTTCAGATTTTCTTCAGTTTTTAACAAGAAGTTCTGAAATACAAAAACTAATCAATTCTTTGTTTTTGAAATACAAACATTTCGAAAAAAAGAATGAACTTTTTACAAGAATCCTCTTTTGGTTATCGTGCGTGTTGGAATAAAAATCAAATTAAAATTTTCACGCTCATACAACTAATTATAACACCCGAATAGACAGAAAAAACATTGAAAATTTTTTAAGAATTCAAAAAACTTGACGAGTGTATTAATTTAATAAGCATTTCATCAATCATTTCAACAAAATGTCAACTTAAATAAATAAAATAATCCTATTAGTTGGAAACTTACATTTGTAGAAGACATGCCGACTGTAGGATAAATGACCCTGGCCGTTTCTTTCCCTAGAAAAAATAATTAGAATTACATAATTATCATAAAAAATATATTCATTTATTTATTATACTCATCTTGTGAAGGTGGATTCCCACTCTTAGATTTCATTTCAGCTCATTAGCTACAACAATTCGATAGCTCTTCATTTAACTTATCGAATTTTATAGCCAGAAGCTTTGAAACTAGGGAATTCAAATTTGAAACAGTTTTTTATTTTAATTTGCAAATGCGGAAGTTACTTGTAATATAGCTGGATGGTTAGTAAGGTGGGTCGAAAAAACTGAATTTTTTTTTTGAAAACACATTAGTGCGGAAAAGTTGCCTAATTGTAATAAGAACTAAAACGGCATAAAAAATTAAAATCGGTTAACATCTCGCGCATAGAACATTAAACTTAATGAAAAATTTCAAAAATTCACTATATTTGTGTCATTTTTTTCTATTAGTTAAAATCTTTAAAATAATCACATTAATTTTTATGCTTGTTATATGGCTTAAATAACCTAAATAAATTAAATTCTGATCAATAATATACTTTTTTACGTAACTTCTTAGAAAAATTCTTTTCGGAAGATGTTAACCAATTTTAATTTTTTTTTTTAATTTAATTTTAATTTTTTATGCCCTTTTTCTTTTTATTATAACAATAGTCTACTTTTCCACACTAAAGTGTTTTCGAAAAAAAGTTTCAGTTTTTTCAACCCACCCTAATGTTTAGGCGGATTTTAAATAAGCTGACGTGTTCTGATGTGGCCATCCACTTGACTTTATCATAAAACTTGGCCTCTCACTTATATTTAATATTTAATACAATTATTTATAATCATGTAGGGAAGGTGGGTTAGTTTTTGCATTTTTAGACTCCTGGGGGCCCACTGATTATGTATACAAAATTTGGTTGAGTTTGGTACAAGAGCATATATTTTCATTTTTTGACCGTACACCCCCCCCCCCATTTTGGGAGGTTAATTTTTGGATTTTTAGATTACTGTGGTCCCACTTATTGTGTATACAAAATTTGGTTGAGTTTGCTCAAATGGCCTAGATTTTTAAATTTTAACCCCCCTCCACCCCCTTAATTTTGGGTCGATATGCACCAAAATCTAATCAGCTCTTAATCTCAATGGACCAAAACTACGTGTGAAATTTGGTTTCGATATTCTTACTAGTTTTTGAGCTAGCTCGTCCACATAAATTTGGTAATGTACAGACAACCAGACAACCAGACAGACTAATAGACATTTTGACAAAACAATTATTACCTCAAAAAATATAATTTTTTCGATGTTCACTTATAAGGGCTTTTTTGTAGACCGAAATTTCATGGTTTTGCTCAATTTTTTTAATCAAAATAGTTTCAGCTGTTTTGAGATATTTCGAAAAAAAGAAGGAAAAAAACACTTTTTTCATGCACGATTAGAATACTTGACCATAACCTGTATGGTAAAGTAACAATTAAATACAATTTAGGTTGAGTTTTTTTTTTTGAAATAGAAATATTTTGAAACCAAAACGAACTTTCTATAGCTTCCATAATGAAACCTAGAACGTATAACCCCCCCCTTTGTTTCTGAGTATCTTCAAATTATGTTCGCTATTAAGTTTAATAATTCATATAATTACAAAAAATGTTTAGATATTTTGTTTATAGAAAATATGTCCAATATCTCTCCCATTTATTTCTAATAATTTTGAGAGAAGGTTTTTTTTTATTTACCATATAGACAAAATTGTAAACAAAAATTGCAACAACTTGGGTTTATAAAGAGTGTCGGGAGTTGTATTCACCTTAACATAGTTAACTTATTCAGCCTTAAAGTATTATTGAAACCCTCTACTTGGTTTTATCACAACCAATATTGATTAAGGTGGTCATCTTTTTTTTGGTCATCATTCATCTTATCCCTATAAGGAGATTGGAAATAATCCAGCATCATTTCTTTAGTATAGTAGCTATAAATAACAATAGCAAAAGTTCATAGATCACTAATATTTCATTGTTTCTTCTTCACTACAAGTTCCTATATTAGTATCATTAAGTGAATCTACCGATATATGGTTTATAAATAAATAATGTAATCGATACATACTGTCCTAGTTTCATTGGGGAGTTGAAGTTTAAGGTTTCTACGAAATCGTTAAGACAAAAAACGATTTTTTTAACTAAACAATTATAAAATGCTATTCTAGAGTAACAATCCTAAACAAAAATATATAATTTCGATATAGATATTTTTACTAAAAGAATGTCGCCCAATTTCAGTACCAAACTTAAACGAAGGAAGCACTTAAATAACCTTAAAGTGAGGGGTGAACCGCGACCTAATATCGTGTATACCTACTTCCACTTCCACTTTCATTTCCAAGTAGTAGACAATAGATGAAGGGACATTATCTAATGAATTCCAAAATAATTCCACATAATTCCAAAAACGTGTACACGTAATTCCAATCGCGGTTCACCCCTCCCCTTAAAGTAACATTTAAGGTAAATTATTGAATTAATTAAATTAATCATTAAATTTAAGACTAAGCGATTCTTTTACCCAGATATCATTGGTGTAATACAATTTAGATTAGAAGTTGATTTGAGGATAATTTAAGAAGGTACTACCTTAGTTTATGTTTCGGGCGTGAGTGATTAAAGTAATGTGATAATTCTTAAAATCCTTAGATATCAATAATTCTATATTATGTATTTGCAAGAGATGATTTATGTATGGATTGAGTTTTGTTAATGTGTGAAAATTTGTATTGATTTTATTTGTGTATGTATTGGGGTAATATAGGGTTTCGCATAAATTTGAATTTTTTGAAATTATAAAGTTTAATATATATATTATCATTGTTTTTATAATGATTAATGGTTTTGATACCTATTTAATTTAATTTGTGTTAATGTGTAAAGTAAATTACATTGAATCTATTAACGAATCGATATTTTTTATGATTGTATGGTTGACCCTTGCATCGAAAGAAGAAAATAATAGTGGATGATTAATATAGGTGTTTTAAATAAATTCAAGGGCTAAATATTGTTCATAAATATAAATATATAAAAAGCCTCAAAGAAGCTCCTCAAAATTCTAGAAACGACCCTAGTACTAAACACGTAGATTTGTATATGTTCCATGTTGCAAATAAGTTTTTAATAGACTTGGGAAATTTTTTAAAGGTCTTCGAATTTAAAAGAAATCAAATTTTTCAATTAAAAATCCACATAATTGATTATAATATATTGTTGAAGTTTTTATCATACGAATATAATAAATAAATATGTATACTGTTAAACAGAGACACCTTGAAATTGTGAATAAATGTTTTTTAAATTGCTTTTGAAGATTTCTATCCTTTCTCTATCGCTTTTGCAAAATCTAAAACAGATGACAACATCGGTCGGGCCTGTCTTTCCTTTCTAGTTTGAACATATTTAACCCTAAGTGTTAAGATATTCGCCCTTTTGACTTGATTTGCAATTCACAATGAAGATGAGAGCCATGGAAGAGAGAGGACACGAGGAATAATAACAAACTGAGCCCTAGAAAAAGAGGCAACACCTAAAGAAATGACACCGACAAGAAAATAAATGCAGCAGAAGCTATGTCTTCATTTCGCTATGCATATTAACAGAATGAGAAAGAGATTGGGATTGTATAGATTATAGAAGAAAGAAAAATGCCAACAAACAAGAGATAACTTGTTTGGAAAGAAAGAGGCATAGAATTAGAAAAGTAAGATTTGAATAGCCGGAAAGATTAATTACAAAAATATAAATACAAGAGCCAAGTAATTCAATCTTATTAAGATATTCTATTTGATATTTTCTAGTAAATAAAGCTACATTTATATCAAAATAAATAAGGTAATAGTAATGTGATGGAGGCTATTTTTCACAAACAGTGTTCACGATTATTTTAAGTTTATTTGAAAAGACATATTTTGACAACTGCCTTGGCATATTCAAGCACAGGTTCTCAAAGCATCACCGGAGTTGAGCAACAATTGACACTGTTTGTTCTGAAGTGGATGGTCATCTGCAGACACAATGTGTGTACTTATATCTTATTGGAATTGATTGGGAAAGAAAATCATGAGGAGTTGTCAACTACTGAATTTTTTTACTTCGGGAACAAAGCTCATTCCTATGTGATAATACTATTTTCTTTTTATGTATATGTATATGTTTGTGGGTATAGTATGTGTAAATTGCTATTAGGGGTCAGATTATCGCCAGTCAAATATTTGCAGCAATTCGGCGTGGAAACCCGTGTCTCCTGTTAAGTAAGATAGTAGAAATTTTTCGTAACGTCCCAATTATTATTTTATTAAAATATAGCTTGAATAGTAATCTAAAGTCATTAAAATACGACATTTCGGATCTATCAAGATATTTTCTTGAATAAATATGAATTCTTATCTATCATATGTTATTTGTATATACAATCGGAAAGATCCTTCAAAAGGTCGTTGGGTAAGAAGATGAAAAATAAGTTTCATAAAATTATTTAGTCGGGAAATTTGTAGTTTTCATTCAATCAATTAAACTATTAATTAGTTTTTTTCTTTGAAAATACAAAAAATTAACCTTAGAACTAAATTTCGATTATCTTCCATTCTTGAGTTATCGTAACAAAATCCAAGCAAACACAAAATGTCATGCTTAAAAATCATATTTTTCCAAAGTTGTTAAGAATAAAAAAGTAAAAAAAAAAATAAATAAATAAAAATAAAAAAATATATATCAATAAAGAATCTAATTAAGGTTAAAAATATAAGATTTTAGTAGAAAATTTTAACATTGCACATCAGAGGGCTTCGTCCCCTCATTTTGACCTTAATTAGATAATCTAATTTAGATTTTTTCTTGATATATTTGGTTTTCCCCATGAGAAAATACATCTAATTTTCAAAAAAAGATACTCAAACCTTCGAATTAATTATTTTTATAAAATAATTGATTTGGGATTAGAAACTCAATTGGTTAGACGGCTAGAGCTTCGAAATTATTTGAGATGTTCTATACTGGCTGGCCCTGGTGTCTTTCTTTTTTTTTCTTTATTTTCTAATTTAAAATTTTTGAGTAAATTGGATATTCTCAGAAAAATGTAGTTGTAGATCGAATCGAGTATCTAGGTAGGTACTCGTGTATTGTTTGTTCGAAAATTGAATAATAAGAGAGAAATTGGGGCGTTTTTAGCAAATCGGATAATAAGAAAAAAAATTGAATAATTAATATTAAATAAGTCCCTAAAAATCGATATACATTCAAGATAATATACCGTCGAACAAAATTATAATATAAGTATAATTTATTAATATGCATAAATCTTTCCCTCCAAATGGAAGTTCAACCTTGAAAAGATTTCCATTTTCGTTGCAGAATATTTGATTAGAACAAGATCTCTTTTTAGCAAAACATTTCATAGCAATTAAATTCGAAATATTTCAAATCACTCGTCTCCGAATAATTACTCTCCCTATATATACTAACAAGTAAAAAAAAAATTATAATAATGATAATAAAATCTGATGTCATCTTTTAATCAGAATCATTAATGAGACGCAATGGGATTGAATAATTTTAATTTAATTTGCGAATATAGAATTATAATTAATTGTTTTTTTTTTCTCAGTAATAAAAGAAATCAATCAAAGTAGATTAATGAACGGGTGTGGAGAACAGGAGAACAGGTGAACAGCTCCATTCATTAAGTCAATCAAAGTAGAAGGGAAAACTTAATATAAATATAGAATATACTAAAGTATAACATAAGCGATTGTCTTTTAATTTATAATTGGAAGAAAAAATGAAAACTTTTTCATGATCAGTACCTACATTTTCAGAGCTGCCCTAGTAATAAATAATAAACTTAATTATAATTTAAGACTATATTATGACATCGCTTTATATTCATCCAAAATATGTTGTTTTATATTATAAATTTTCGATGAAAAATTTCTAATGTTAGAGAACCTAAAATCTAATCAGTACTCTAGAATTGAAAATACAAACATTTTGGCACAAGGATAAACTTTCTAGTACTTTTTGTTTAAGTTATCATCTCAGTAAATTTTTTCATTTTTGAAGCACAATGAGCAAGAAAAATAAAAATACAGTTTAAAATGACGGTATCAGAGAAGCCCGGCTTAGGTGATTTTTAGGTGATTTTTGTACCTGTCTGCATTCAGAAATTACTCGACTTTAAATTATTTAACAAATTTGTTCATTCTCTCCTAATCAAGGTAAAATGAAAATGAATTCGATATCTCAAGTATTTCTTTTTAATTATATGTCAGAAAGATTGTTTTTACCCCCTTCAGGAATCGAATGTGCGATTGCTAAAATTAACAATCCGGGCCAATCGACTACCGAGGAGTATAAAAAACCCTTCAGATATATAAATAAAAATAATCCTAATAGATGAGATATCTTGTGATTTTCTTAAAAATTTAAAGTACACCCATACTTCGCTTTACGACCTAGAATCGCTCCGGAAAAGTTGGCGGTATAACGAATCAATTATGCTGGAACTCTGGCGGAACGAGTAAACAGAAGGTCGCTAACAGTATAGGAATTTTTGGCCATATAACGAAACAGTGTGGTCCGTAAATCAAAAAAGTTCCATAGTTAAAAAAGGCAGTTATAGCGAAATGCCCTATAAAGAGGTATAGTGTGATATGATGTATATTTCCATCGGCAACTTGAACTACATATTATGTATATTATACGAGGAGGTACCCAAAAAAATTAAAAAAAAACTGGATTACCCCTTCGGCTTGACCGGAGTCAAAAAATAAACATAATCAAAGTTAGTCGTTGATTAGCTTAAGCGCTGGTTGAACCGAAGCGCGCAAGCTGTTTTCTTACTGAAATTATAACTCACAAACTTGGAATCTTGGCGTGAGTTGTAAACCCCATGCATTTATCTACATAATTTTAAATATCCATAGCTAACTTTAATGAATGAGTGAATTTCTGGTATTTTTTCATAATTTTAAGTTAAGCCAGCAGGTAAAAAATTCATCTAAGAACGGCCACTTTGGAGCTCTCTCACATCGTCATTTTAAATCGAAAAGAGTAATTCTAATTATAGAGGTTTAAAGGGGATACTTTACACTCTATGACAAACAAAATATTTTTTATTTTTGACCCCAAATTAAATTCGACCTGCCCCGAAATAATTCTTCAATTAAAATCCCAGATAGCACACTCGCTCTAAAAGATGTCTTATTCAGCTCTTATTGTCTTTAAAATGTCTTTAAGATGTCTAGAAGATCTCCTAGTATCTAGAAAACATCTTCTAGGCCAAGCGTGGTAACAGGAATTAATAAATGTATAATTTTTGATTTGCAGGAAAATTAATAATATACATATAACTTCTAAAATGGAAGTTTTTATCCTATATAGTTGACGAGATCAGGGGGACTGACAGACATTGTAGTGCACAAAATTTATGGTTCCGTTTTATTTTTTACACATAACTCTAAAAAAGAAAATTATTATTTTCACACATTTTTCTGAAATACTAGTATCTGCATTTTATATTCCATTTGGTTTATTAATCTTCCTATTGAAATCTCAATTCCCCTGTTTAATCCAATGATTTTCCCCCCATAATCAATTATTCGATGAGCTTGTTTTTGAAAACGTGATCTCGAGGCGGAGTGGAAATCTCTATTAATCCTTCAACCATTCATTATATGAGATCAAGTGTGAGAGCTCGTGTGCGTGTATTGGTGGGATGGATGCTGGTGTTGTTGTGCAGCAGCCAAACGCTGTCAAAGATCCATTTAACTGCATTTGGTCCAAGATTTACGATCCCGCTTTGGTCATTTCTCTCTTCAGCTACAAGAGCTTTAGAGATTCCAGCTGGTTCGCTCCTCATCTGCTGGAGAAATGATTTTGCAATCGGCTATTTGGGAGATTATTTATTAACAAATTTCTTAAGGAGAATATTTGTACATAAATAGTTCCCAAGCTACATATATATATTTTAGATAAACCAAGATAGGAAGAAGCTTTTGTAGAACCCAAGCAAGTAATGGATTTTTAATTGAAACAACGATATTAGATTATTAAAGAGATACAGATAAACTCATCATAAATATGAACTTTATAAACAAGAGTATATTTTTATGTTTCATATTAACAGCAATTCTTGTTATGAGATAGATATATACATATATATTGGTTCCAATTAGGCCAGCAGCTCTATATCAAAAATCTTGATACAATCAGAAACATCTCTGATTAAATAAACATATCAGCTTTTAAGATTTAAAAAATTAAACTTCACGAAATTAGAAAGCCCGTTGGTGGTCGAGTATTAGATAAACTTGAAAATTTTCGAACATTTTTGTTGCTTATTGAAACGTGGGGTAAATTAATTTTTAAGTAATATTGATTTCTGTTTCCATGTGTCTGGGATCCGATACCCACGATAAGAAAAAAAACTAGAGCTAGTAGGAAGTTATAGTGTAATGCTTAAATGTTTCTACTTAAGATCCGATTTTGGTTTTTAGTTTCAAAACTTTCGGATGAAAAATGCAAAAAATTTGTAAAAAATGAAATGATTATAGCTAATAAGCTAAATTTTGGCATAGAAATTTAAAACGAATAGGCTTCCTCTTTGTTTTAACTTTCTAGCATAAGTCATTGAAAAATAATATCTCTAAAATTAGCAGAAAGTGTAATATGTTTTGACAAAGTTCAAACTTTTTCTCCGATTTTATAGAATTTCAACAGGGTATTTGCTTTTCTTCATGATTTTAAATTTTAAAAAAACTTAAAATCAATTACATATATAAAAATTCAAGGGAAATTATATTTTAAAAAGCTATCAAAAAATAATTATTTCAAGAGTGGATAAAAGAGAGTCCTCTGCCTGATTTAAGATGGATTTACTTATGATAATTTGTCGGAAATTGATTTCAAAGACTAAAAATCTATCAATGCTTTTGGAGTTTCTCTGGGACAAAGCGCATCTTACATATGGCTTTTTTGGCACTTAGGTTGGATTCCCAGATGGGGTAGAGTGACAGCTCTTGTGACATATGTAAGGTAACTAATTTATAACATCTTAGATCAAGCAATCTTGTTAATTTTCTCTTATTAAATCAAGAACTGTTTCTTTAGTCCAAAAACTTTCTAAATCTTATACAGTTAAGACTGAAAAATTGATTAAATTAATCAAATTTTAACTTGATAAATTTTTCAATCTAAGCTATTTAATTTTTTATTTTGCTAATTTAATCAAAAAGTTTATTTCCATATTAATAAACGATATTATACCTAACTTTATCAGTGTCAAAAAAAATATAGAGAAGAAATGAAGAAGGGAAATGGATAGTAAAATATCTAATATGCTTCGAAAAAATATAAAAGAATAATCATTTATTTGTTTATGTATATAATATGAAATAGTGTTTATATCATTAAAGTTCTATAAAATAAGTTGATTAAAATTTTTGAAAGTTAATTAAAGAATATCTCTATTGGAAAAAACTTTTTGAAATTTTTGATT
>JALMQS010000071.1:89673-100602 GCA_024734495.1 Forficula auricularia
CGAGTCAAAAACTCATCTTCATCCATCATCGGGATTATTTCCTATAATACTGCTAAGATAATATTTGTTTTCGGAGTCTTGGGCCCCTGGAGCGAGCCTTTCTTATCATGCCCAATGCTGTAGTCGTATATTTTATATTTATTAAATTTGAGAATATTTAAAAAGATTAATTTATTTTAAAACTGTAGATGGTAGTAGCAATTTGATGAATTCAAAATATAATGATCAGAATAGTAATCCATAACAAATAATGTATGATATCGGAGGGGACTGTCTCTGGTCCCGAAAACCTTCTCTCAATTAGAATTATAAATAGTTTTTAAGGAATTTGGTGTTAATACTTGGTGAAACATTTTTTAAATTTCTTAATGTGAAACCTACCAAGTATTTTTATCCAATAATTTTAGAATTATAAATAATAAAGTCATCTATTTTATCAATTTCATTTATCTGGAGGTGTGAATACCTTGCTTTTATAATAAAATAATAAATAATTTTTAATAATAACCCCGATACTAAAATTATTTATTTAAAACTAATAATACGATAATATAGCTTTGCTCTGCCCTCTTTGGATCTGTGGTTGTCAGCCGAAGGCTTTTTTATATGTATATTTCAATATTCAATATATATTTTTTCTTAAATTATTTTATTTAATAATTTATTATATAATCGTACATTTAAATATATTGAAATATAATGTTAAAAGATATATCAATACTGTCGACTGTTTGATAAAAAATACCAAATGAATTATAAATGTGTAAGAAAATGATTTTATCGATTTCATCTATCTGGCACACTATGTCTATTAAATAAGAAAATAGCATTTTGATTAAGAGTTTTGTAGTTTAAAAGAAATTGTATGAAATGATTCAATTTCTTCTCTCCGGGAGAGAAAATCAACTAGAAATGTCAAAAAGTTTTATTTTTTTTCTCATTAGATATTTAGTCAAATCTTTTGAAGTGTCATATCTGTGTGTTATTTTCATTTAACTTTTATATCAAATAGTTATTATTAGAAAATTTGCATTTTAAAGGGTAGTTTATTTGTAGTCTAATTTGAAACAACTCTAATAACTTGGAAATAATAATATATATAATAAGTTGGAAATTTTTTTTTAAATATGAAATTAATAGATATCATAAAAAAATTAATTATTAATCATTTAATTCAATTTTGAACGAATTCGATTAAGTACTTTTTGAGACAATCGTCAAAAACCCCGAAAACCCTCTATAAAAGGCCGTTTTAGAAACATTTTAAAATGCACTTCCATGTCACAAGTCAATGTTTCGTTTCATATGACTTTTTAAACTTTTTTCAAACACATCTCGTGCTTTCAAAAAACATTGTTTTTTGACGGTTCAGTTGTTTTTTGACCATTTTCTCAAAAAGTACTGAATCGATTTCGTTCAAAATTGAATTAATTGATTAATAATTAATTGTTTTATAATATTTATTGATTTCATATTTAAAAAAAAATGTCAACGGAGTTATTAGCGTTTATTCAATTTGGACTTCAAATAAACTACCCTTTAAAATGCAAATTTTCTAATAATAATTATTTGATATAAAAGATAAATGAAAATAACACACAGATGTGACACTTCAAAAGATTTGAATAAATATCCCATGAGAAAAAATACAACTTTTGGCCATTTCTAGTTGATTCTCTCCCGGAGAGAAGAAATTGAATCTTTTCATACAATTTCTTTTAAACTTCAAAATTCTTATTCAAAATGCTATTTTTATAAATAATAGACATAATGTGAACCTTCAGATAGATTGAATCTATAAAATAAGACAGTTTTCTTACACATTTATAATTTATTTGGTTTCTGTTTTATCAAGGTGGCAAGTCACCCGGCATCAGGATTTCTTACGGTTTTCTAAGTTTTTATCATTTTCTTAAAAACTAATCAATCAATTTCAAAATTGAATTTAATTATAAATAAACGATTGTTTTATAATATTTATTAAATTTATATTTTTAAAAATTATTTCAAAGTATTAATTAGTGTTTTTTCAAATTAGACTTCAAATAAACTACCCTTTAAAATGCAAATATTCTAATAAAAATTATTTGATATAAAAGATAAAAAAAAATATTTCTTAGATATGAAATTTCAATAGATTTAATTGAGTATGTGATAAAGAAAAAATTATACGCTTTTGCCATTTCAAGTCGACTCGCTGCCTCAGTGAAAAAACTGAATGTTTTCATAACATTTCATTTAAACTACAAAATTCTTAATTGAAATGCTATTTTCTTATATTAGAATGATTACGTATAACTTCACATAGATTAAATCTATAAATATAAGATCGTTTTCTTTCTCATTTATTTTTGGGCTGGCCTGTATGGTGAGGTTGAGACACAAGCCTCTCGGCAAAGGGATCACGTCATTTCAATATACCCTAGTGAAAAATATTTTAATATATATTTAAATGTGAGAATATTTAATATAATAAATAAATAAAATAATTTAAATATTCGATTATATCTATTATATATTATAAGTATAAACATCCGTAAGTTTAGCAACCAGCTCAGCGGCCCAAGACTCAGAGGACAGAGGAAAGATATTTTCATATTATTAGTGTATTTTATTGAAATTATTTATTATTTTATTATGTTCTTATAAAAGCTAGGTGTCATGAAGTTACAGATAATTGAAATTGATTAAATAAGATCGGTTTCTTTCTTAGTTATCGGAGAAGGTAGGGTGATCGAATTTATTGAATTTTAAGGATTATTTTTCTGATTATTATAAATTCATTAAATAACTGGTACCGTCTACAGTTTATTCAAATTATTCAAAGCTCGCTCCAGGTGTTCAGGACTCCAAAAATAATTATTATATTCGTAGTATCGCAAGTAGGGATTTTTAATTAATTTTATAGGATTTCATTTTAACCGAAATAAAAAATAATAATAATAATAATAATAAAAATAAAAGCTAATTACGATTTGTTTAAGATGCAAATTAGAAGAGCGGATGGGATCAAAAGAGCCGAAAGTATGAGATAGCTTTCGTCCCACCGGAAGAAACTCATGATGCTAATGGGAAGATTCTGGGAGTTGCAATCATCCATATCCAAATCTTTACAATTAACCTACAAAGTATATTTTCTGAGCACATCAATGATTCTCATGTGTTGGCGGCTTTCGACCATTATCAAGTCATTGCCTTGGTTAGTGAGCTGTCAAAAAATCAACGACCCATCCTATAATTATGGGTAGTATTTTAAAAATAAATTTAAGCCCTTTTTTAGAAAGGATGTGATTGTTTTAACTAAATAAATATATATATTAATTACCAATTTAATCTTTAATGATTATGAAGGACTAAACGCGCAATTAAATTTATAAAATTATCTAAATTGTGATTGTGAAAATAAAAAAAAGTGTTAAGAGAGTGTGATTTTTACGAGGGGTGAACCGCGACCTAATATCTTGTGCACCTACTTCCACTTTCACTTTCATTTCCAAGTAGAAGACAATAGATAGATTATCTAATGAATTCCAAAATAATTCCACCTAATTCCAATCGCGGTTCACCCCTCAGATTTTTATAACCCTAAATCTCAATTAGAGATTCAACATAGAACCAAACACATGTATTAATTCCATAGCTAATATACGGGGACGATTTCTTTGAAAGGTCGCCTTGAAACAGTGAAAAGATATTTAGTTGATACGTAATAAATAAGCCGGCCAAGTCTGAATTAGACCGCATACCAAGGGTTCCGTAGCTTGTAACATCCAAAATACTTGAGATATTAAGTTCGTTTTTATTTGATGTTGATAATGCCGCTTACCAGTGGAATGAACTCTGCATCAGAGATAAAAACGCTTCAGAATTCGCAGACGCCCTTAACGAGGCAATTCAAATAGGCTTAGAAACCTATATCCCCTCAAAATTGATTAAAGGGAACAAGGATTCTAAGCCTTGGTTTGGTAGACAATGCGCAGATTCCGTCCGTGAAAAAAACAAATCTTTTCAGAAATGGCAACTTTCACAGCTAGAATGTGACCGAGTTGCATTTACCAAGTCGCGAAGCTCATGCAAAAAAATCATCTCTGAGGCAAAGAAATCATTCGACCAGAGGATAGCTGACCGTCTCGCATCTTGCCCCAATGGAAAACGGGCCTTTTTCTCGTTACACAAGGCAATAAATAGAAATTTCGCGTCCCCCTCACTTCCGCCCCTCTTTCACCCAAATGGTTCAGTAGCCACGACCCCCGCTGAAAAAGCCGAATCACTAGCATCCTATTTCGCAACTAACTCCACTTTAGATGACAAAGGGCTTAACCCGCCCACTTATACCCCCCAAACCAACCTCATGGGCAAAATAATTTTCAGGCCCCAAATAATCATAAAAGCCATTAATAAATTAAATTCCAAATCCGCCGCAGGCCCGGATAACATCCCACCAATTCTCATTAAAAAATGCGCCCCTGAACTTGCCCCTATCTTATCCAAGCTATTCCAACTCTCTTACGAGTCGGGCATATTCCCCAAAAGCTGGAAAATAGCCAGAGTAACACCTATTCCTAAAAAAGGAGACACATCACAAATCTCTAATTACAGGCCTATCTCGATCACCTCTGTTCTTTCCAAATTAATGGAATTAGTCATAAACCAACACGTCCTTCATCACTTAGAAAACAATAAATTAATTCACGATAGGCATATGGATTCAGACAAAATCGTTCCACAGGCGACATCTTAACCTATGTCACCCACACCTTGAACAATACTCTAGAGGCCGGAAAAGAAACCCTCGCTGTAGCCCTTGATATCTCCAAAGCTTTTGACCAGGTTTGGCACAAAAATCTTCTTGCCAAACTACCAGCCTTTGGATTCACACCAACACTTCGCAAATGGATTGAAAGCTTTCTGACAAACCGAAGTATAAAAGTTGTGGTGGATGGAACATCTTCTGAATCGTTCTCCACAAACTCTGGTGTTCCCCAAGGCTCTGTAATCTCCTCCACACTCTTCCTTATTTATATAAACGACCTTATTGATCAAACGGCAAACCCCACTCATTGTTACGCCGACGATAGCACTCTACACGGCAAACCCTCTCTCCCGAATAATCGAATCAATATTGCCTCCTCAATTACTCTCGACCTAGACAAACTGAATAAATGGGGCTCTCAAAATTTAGTTAACTTTAATTCAAATAAGACTCAATGTTGTCTAATTTCTAGGCGCGAAAATAGAGATTTCCCTGATATTCACTTCGATTCGAATACCCTGAAAATGTGTGACAGCCTATCCATGTTGGGCGTCTCTGTCGCATCTGACCTGTCTTGGAATGAACACATCTCCTCTGTGGCGAAATCTGCAGCAAGGAAGATTGGCTTCTTATTCAGGTCCAAGCGATTTTACAAACCCCCACAACTTCTCACCATCTACAAGGCCCAAATCCGCCCCTGTCTCGAATACGGCTCTCATCTGTGGAGAGGAGCCTCAAAATATTCTCTTGCTACCCTTGATGCAATTCAGAAACGAGCCGTCAGGCTAATTGACGATTCTACCCTCACCGACTCCCTCGACTCGCTGGCTCATCGAAGAGATGTCTCCGCCCTTTCCCTTTTCTATAGATACTATCACGGCAGGTGCTCTGATGAGATAAAATCAATAATTCCCCCCAAAGCATGCTTTGCACGCAGCACACGTTTTGCCGACTCCCAACACTCTTTCGCGGTCAAATTAGAAAAGTGCCGGACCACTTCATTCGCGAATTCATATATCCCCATGACTTCAAGGAACTGGAACTCTCTCCCAGCCTCTATCTTTCCCAGCACCTATGATCTTCAAACCTTCAAAACCAGGGTGCATAGACACCTACGTCTACACCCTCTCACTTAAACAACTTTCCCTTCTCTTCGGTAATGCAAGGGTCTTTCGAGATCCATAGGGGCTACATCTTTACTGGTGCACCCCTTCTTGCATTCGATTGCATTAAAAAAAAAAAAAAAAAGGAGAGAATAACTAAATTTGTGGAATTTTTCATAATTTTAACTTCTCAACACTGACAGATACAATCATCGTCTAAAAATGGCCATTTGGGATTCTCTCATATCGTCATTTTTTAAGTGAATTATATTTAAAAACCTAACAATCTTTGATAAAAATTATTTTTTTATTTTCGACCCTACAATAAATTAAATTTCATTTAAATGGCGTGTACTTCGTGTGGTATCACGGAAAATGAATTTATATGACTTGTAATTTCAAATTTGTATTTTATTTAGCTTACGGGCTACAATCCATGGACAGACGGTCAGATAGAAAGACATCGTTTTGACACCAATAGAATACTTTTGAAGGGAATCCTTAAAATGACAGGAAAACATGTTTAATAGAATTTTGAAAGACATAATATTTAATGATGCCACAAGTTAAGGAGTTTCTAAACTTTTTTTCGTTATCCAATCTAATTATTTTATAACTACCAAAATAAATGTCGTCAAAAATAAACATTCTAATCTAGTTGTTACATGGTGTTGTTTTTTTTAACATATTTTTAAATCATTAGATCTCAAAGTTAGAGGGGGTCAAGAGTCTCAAAATAAAAATTACAAAATTAAAATTAAATAGGATTTAAAAATAGGTATTATTGAATTGACATCCTAAGCGCAACATTTTTTGGAAATCAACACTTATCTAATTGAAGAAGTGTTGATTTTAAATTATTATTATTATTATTTTTATTTTTTTTTAATTCAAAGAATGAGACTATTCACGAATTATTAAGCTCTATCATTAAAAGCTTAAATCTGTGATAGTTTACAGATGGGCAGACTGACATACAACCATGAAATCATAAAATACATATTCGAATCTAGTAAAACTGATGTAGACAAAAACTAATCCTTTAAAGCAAAGCAATTTAACTTTAAAGACGTCAGAAAATAAATACCTGCAAAATCATGCATGTCAGAAATCAATATTTCTTGTTATTTATTTATTATTATTATTTTTTTTTTATTAAAAAAAATACGTTTTTATATATTTGCCATTAGATTTTTTTTCGATGTTTGATTTTTTAAACCCAAGAGCCATTGAATCATCCACATTTACATTTAATTCTCCATGAATTTCCTACTCACATTCTTAGAAAGTTCTAAGCAAAAAACTAAACTTTTCATTCAATTTTCCATTTACACCTTAGATGGTTCAAGTATAAAAAACTTCATAAACAAGTTTAACATTTGGAGAAAAAGTGAAAACTTGTTAAAGACCTAAAAAGGTCTACATTTTTTGTCGGCGAATGGTTTGAGCTAGAAATTGGAAACTTAGCAGACAGGTGCAGTTTATTAGTACAAACTTTTGCTCTTGAATCTAGACATTAAGTCTTACACTCAAACAGAATCCAGATAGACAGGCAAGAAAAATGAATGTGGGAAAATTATTTTTCTCTATGTTTCAGGCATAACCACATACCTACTTAAGCACAAAGAAAAAAAAAAGAAAATTTTTTAGCAAAAATGTAGTAAGATATATTTTCCAGTAGAATTCCCTAAATTTGCTTCCGGGTATATCAACAAATTTATCTAACTGATCCTATATTTTATCCCCTTCAACTTAATATATTTAAAAAATGATAACTTACAAAACTTTCTTTTATATTATAGTATAACATCCTAAAATAAATATCCAGGGAATATATTCTAGTACAATTGATTTATAGTATGTTATCTGATCCACTTAAACTCGAGCCAGAAACCAAAATATTTCTGCAGATATCTTAGATCTGATCTGATTTGTGTTTCCCCTGAAGATTAAAACCTCTGCTCTACTTCTAGATTTGGACAACGCTCGTACCGGTCCAATATAAATTATTTTTCATATTCCGATCTCTACTTTTAGCGAATACCATAACAACATCATTAATTATTTTGTTAAAATTAAAATTTTATTAATTATATATAAGTATATATTTCTCTTGATTATTTGTATTTATTTATTGCAAAATGTTTTGCAATTTAAAATTATTTATTTATTTATTTATTTTTCTAACTTTTTAATTATAGTTTAGATTGATGGATATATAATTTATGTTTATTGAGATATTAAATTATTTAAAATAATTTTAAAAAATTAAAAAAAAAGACTGCCAATTTAGCTTTCAGTCAGAAAACGTATTATAAATATAATAAATCAACATTTATCACTCTGATATCCACTTTTACAAACAAGCTTGATCAATTTATAAATTGAATATTTAAAATTGATAGCTTTTTTTCAATAAAGATTATTATTATATATACTTGTACAATGTAGATCTAAATATATACAGAGTATCCGAGGAGGAAATTTCAATGGGAGGGCATTTACTGAGGAACAAAGTTCAAATGAATATCGGCCCCCTATTCCGATTGTTTTTCGAAATTAAGGTAATTGAATTAGAGTGTTTGGAATTCCGAAAATCGTAATTTGAATTTCTTCATTGATAAAACCTGTATATTCTGAAAAGGTAGTAATCTGATTAAATAGATACTAAATATTCACCAAGTTGAAAAAATAAATAATAATTTTTCAAATTGTAACATTTAATAATAATTTAGCCGACTAAGTTTTCCGAGGCTGTAGTGTTGTTCATCCTTGGAGAGCATAAGACCCGAGTTCTAGTACTGCATACACTATACACGTATACATATCTATATAAGATCTGGCTGATTGGACTCTAGTACCCAAAGCCGAAAAATAAATAAATAAATAAAATCGAACTAATTTATCAGTGATTTTTGGATAAATAGATACAATACAAAATACCGATGCTCTTGCATCCCTATTTTCATAAATAATTAGGAAAATGGGTGAGTACATAGTGTGAATTTACAAAAATTAAACAAAATATTTGGTGTTTACCAAGAGTTAATGTGATTTTTTATGAATGTGTTATATTAAAATTGAGTTATCGTGCTGTAGAAGTACGATGGTTGGTGTATTTTTTAGTGAAAACCTGTGTGTTGTAGGAGAGTCCTCAATAATGAAATGGAATCAGAGGATGTCGTAAAATTAACCGGAATTATTCTGAAAAGATAAGTTTTGATAAAAATCACTTAAATTACACTTTATTGATGAAATATTCAAATCACGATGCAAAACGTTTCGATACCTAGATCTGAAGTTGTTTGATGTCCTGGTAAATTAGACGGAACAATAAACGCTCTTTACGGTCTCATTATATCCTTTTGGACTTTACAAGCATTCTAAAATGACTACACATTTAAATCTTGAAGCGCTGTGAATTCTGTTAAGGATTTAATCGAAAATTGCTAATCTAGGTCGTTTCAATCGAAAATTCTCTTTTGATAAACAACTCAAACACCGAAGGGTTAAATCGATAAACGGAATTAATAAAGAATTCGAGAGATGGTATTTATGGAATAAACAAATATTCTTTTACTGTTCATATTATTTTGAGTAGAGTGGGATCTATGAATAAAGTTATAAGAACTTGAAGCTTTCGATTCACTTGGCACAAAGGGTTAAATATATAAACGGAATTAATAAAGAATCCGGGGGATGATGTTTGAGAACAAACATTCTATACTGCTGATATTATTTTGATTAGAGAGCGGAGTCCACTAACGTTATAAAAACTTGCAACTCTCTATTCTCACTTGACAGGCTGGAATTAAAACTAATGTTGACCATTATAGTTCTCATTAAAAATACAAATTAGATCTATTTCCTCGTTACATAAAATAAAGATGTAATATAGAATTGAATTTCGCATTCCTCCGCAATCTTTTGCTTGAAGGCGCCATCCTGCTGACCCCTTTGGCCATGACCAAAGACAAGTAAGTTAATGCAATGTATTTTTCCAAAATTGAACATTTATTTCACTTTTCTTTGAAAATCACCTTCAGATGCCATTTATAGCAAATTTCATTCTCTCTATTTCAACGAATCTATTTATTTTAATGTTTATTTTATTCAATTTCTCGACTAATTTACTGAAATTCCAAAACTATGATTCGACTATTAATAAAGCAAACCCACACAGAATCAATACGATGAACTAGAACGTGTAATGATTCACATAGATTGGAAATATATAGGTATTTATTTAGAATTGAATATTAATAATTTGATATCTTAAAGTTATGTCCCTATATTATTTCTTAAAGTATAATAAGCATTACCGTTTACCATTTACCCTCCACCCGTATGATTATAGGCCATAATTTTCTTCATTTTATTTGGCGGGTTTTGACTCAAGTTAGTCACACTCAACTGATTAATGGACACTTATTATGCAGGCCTAAAATGTGTTTTCTTCTCTTTTCTATTCTTAAAGATAACGTCATAAAAATTACGTCACCAGACCAACTTAGAAAACCATCTGTCCATTTGGAATATTTGCCCAAGTATTATTTAACGTATGGAATATCGAAAGAATGCGAGTGAGAGCTGTTAAGAAAAAAATGTTTATCACTTTATAAGAAATCACAAAGAAATTATTTTAAATATTGTTAAATCAAAACCATTTTTTTTGACATAAATAAGGTCAAATAGGAAGAAAATATATATTTTTATTGAAATTAGTAAATATTATAGTAATTAAAAATCTTTATAATTTAACAAAAAAATAACTGGCAGAAACTAACAGGACGCCAAAGCAAAGACTAGAAGGCCTTCGAGCCCACGTCGTTTAAAAAAGAAAAGCTAAATTTGAATAAAAAGTGAAAAAAATCAAGACTTGGTACCTACACTTTATTCAAAATTTTGATAATTATCCATTTTCTGTCACCAAACGGTTTGTGCTAGGAAGTTAATAATTTTTAAGAAAAAAATAAAACCGACTTCAAAAAAATTAAATGCAACAAATAAAATACACTAAGAGGTATAAAATAATTATTATCTTATTTAGTTACAACTAAACGACGAAATATT
>JALMQS010000071.1:100702-256701 GCA_024734495.1 Forficula auricularia
CAATAATATATTTGAAAATTTTAAATTATGAAAAAATTCGAAATTTTCAATTAATATATTAAAAACATAAATAGCAATTTTTTTGAAAAGATTTTCTTGCCGACAGGATGGCATGGTTGTTGATTTTCAAGAGCAAATCAAATGAGCGTGTCCTCAGCTATATTTTAGGCTCTGAATTAAACACTTCATCTCCAAAGTACTCATGAATAAAAATTAATATATCTACGTGATAGCGTGATCTCTCTGGCTTTCTTTGCTGCTGTAAGAGACTCGAATGGAGGTCAGTGATTGGCTTTGCTTAAGCAATGCGTCAAATAAATACGTGAGAGTTTAAATCGAAAATCTAAAATTTTTAAGCACGGCCTCTAGCCAGCAAGATTTTTTTTTTTTTTTTTTGGCTTCTTTCGGCCTTTCTAGCCATAAGCCAATTTACGATACTATTTTATTTTTAAATTTTGGTTCTTACCCCGGGGGTCAGATTTTAGCCGAATGCCTCGAGTCGGATTCGAACCCGGGTCCACTTGGTTAGCAGGATGATACGCTACCGACTAGCCTATCTCGACTCCCCAGCCAGCAAAGATGCCCGCCGAGGATAACATCGCAGGAACGTGGCCGGCCCAGCGGCTATAGAGCATGCCTTCTAATCGAGCTAGTGCTAGGGCTTCGAACGAGGACGAGACGATACCGCGTTAACGAAAACGAGACGATACCGAGACGATACCGCGAGAGTCTCGTGGTCTCGTAACCATTTTTTGAGTGGTTAAAAAGAATATTGTATTGAATAAATTAAAATATATTTTTAAATTTATTGAAAATAAATATTGTAAAATACTTGGTCAAAGACTCTCCGCGATGCACAATTTTTACAATTTTACAATGATAATCTATTTTTAACTCATATATATTTTTTTAACAATTAGGATATTCAATACAAGGGAAATTTAATGAAAAAACACGTGTTTCTTTTTCAATAATAAATATCGTGTGAAATATTTCTTCGTAAGGGAAAAATTTAATTTCAGTTATTTAATTTTTTATATTTTTACTATACTTTAAAAAAATAAGAATGTAACGATACTTGGCGAGACCAAAAGAGAACAAACGAGATCAAACGAGACCAAACGAGACCAAACGAGACTAGCCCTGACGAGACGAGACCGAGACCGAGACGATACTGTCTTTTTTTGACAATTCACGAGACCGAGACGATATTTTCTCAAATCTCGTCTCGGCTCGTCTCGTGCGAAGCCCTGGGGCTAGTGCGGGTTCAAGCCCTCAAATATTTGACCGACTATAATCTGATTCCTACACTAATTTACACACACGAACACGCAATGGCCAAAATCGGCTATAGTTCTCGAAGGCGATTAAAAATAAAGTAAAAAAAAAAATCGTAATCCAAGAAATCGACATGTCAATTACCATTTAAGATTGTACTTTTCCTGAAAAAAGGAAACCACTAAGAATTGTCACTTTAAAAAAAAGTCAATTTAATATAATAAAACAAAATTATATAATAAAGGTTTTAAACCCAACCAGTGTTAAGTAGTAATAGATGTAGCACGTATATTATAAGAGTGATAAATTATCCTATTATAATATGGAATATGTTTCGAAGGAAAGAAAAAAACCAAAAATGTTTTCTTAGAAGAACGGAAGGACGTGAGACAAGTGGCACTAATACTTTGAATATTAAACAACGTTGGTAAATAAATATGTATGTATTTGTGTGAATAATACGTATCCAGTATAAAAATAAGACGAAGATTAATAATAATAATAATAATACGTGCAAAAATGCAAAAAAATTATCAACATCAATGTGAGATTTGAAACAATATATACATATATATACTCCTATATAATCCATTTGGATTTATTTTTATTCGCTAATCATATTTTCTCGTCTAACGGTAGACTAAACAAAAAAATCATTATATACTTATATAGCAGGCAGGTATACATATAAGAGCCCATAATTTGGAGCTAGCCATAAATAGAATGTGCGATGAATGGCCGTTTGAGTCGATGGGGTCAAATAGCAAACGCAAGAAAAGGAGAGAAGCCGGCACCTTAGGAAAAATAAAATAAGAAAAATGAACAGGAGGAATTCTTCTTATAATTTATAAGGAGTGGATTTTATGTTTAAGGAAGAGAAAAAGAGAGGAAATAAATTACCTCATTTAAATAGTTAAAAACGAGATGTCCCTACCTATGCTACATACTAATGGTAGGGCATCCTCATCTCCTCTTTTATAGCCCTTCGATCTTCCCACACCAGATGAGTAAATATATACTTAATATATATTTTTTTTAATGAAATTGATGTGAGAAGGAGTTACACCAAAAAGGTGCATCCAAACGCCTAGGGATTTTATGGGCTGCGTGGGAGTCGAAGGTATTTGTAGATGCGGGTCTTAAACAGGTGAATGTTATAATTCGCGGAAAAGACGGTGGCTGGAAGCGAGTTTCAGTCACTGGAGGTCATGGGGATAAAAGAGTTGACGACAGTAGCAGAATTTTTATAAATCAAAAGAGAAAATAAGAGATTGTGTCTTCTGCTGGAAAAATAATTATTTAAATTTATTTATAAATCGTTATTTAGTTCAAGCGGCCAAGAGGGTAGAAAAAAATAAATGAATCGTTATAAATAAATTAAAAAATTTATTTTTCCAGCAGAAGACACACTAATTAGTAGAGATTGTGGTGTTGGTGCAAGGTGAAACATCTTTAATAAAGATAAGAGTAAATAAATATTATATGTAATGTTCATTTACTATGAGTTAAGGATTCTTGGTCACTTGTTTCACATTAAAATTAAAAAAATAAAAGATATAAATTTTTTCAACACACTCTTTTATATTTTAAACAATTTTCGATGCTCTTTACTCGGTCTTTAAAAGAGCATCAAAAATTGTTTAAAATATAATAAAACCGGTCTAGCATCATTATATTAACACTCTTTATTGTTTCCTTTGATAATATATTTCCATTGAATTAAAAAAATATATGGTATATATAGATATTAATATCTTAAATTTAAATGATGAAACGTAATGGATTAATTTTTATTAAAACATTATCATTTTAAAAAAAGATAAGTAGAAAAAATATTTATTTATTTATTTCAATTGAACTCTAGAACGACCTATATATTTAAGGGCATGGCCCCGACAAGGAGGGGGGGTGTCCAAGTGCACCCGGGCCCGGGGGGTAGAAAAAAAACATTCAAAAATATTTGTTACGTGTAAAGATCTTATTATATTAAACGAGCTATACTTGTATAATCTTAAGGTGGTAACTTTACTCCTTGATTCCTATATTTCAAATTAAGACAAGTAAATAAAAATTTGAGTGAAAACAATACTCTTTATCTATTTTAAAATTTCGAAAACTCGCGCGAAAATATTTCAAATGTGGCAACGCCTGTAGGGTATGCAAGTGCTATCCTTTTAGGATTGATTTGTAAGCTATCTTAAGGGTGTTGCCATAAAACTGCATTGAATCGATTGTAAAATTTGTACCGGACAGACAAACAAACCAATGGACAAGGAAACGAGTTTATATTGCATTCTCATCCAGTTCTGAGCTATGTTTAAAGTTTCAAGCTCATCGGGAAGTTGGTTTAAAATCGATTGCAAAATTTGTACTGAACAGACAGACAAGAATGGGAGCTAATAAAAACATGGTAAAATTGTACAGTTTAGTGCAGATTCTTTTTAATAGAATTCATGTGACTATGCTCCAAGGATACAAGTAGAAATTTAAACTTTGATTGAAAAATTATTTTACCCTTAGTATCATTGGAAAGTAAAAATGTATGTGATTGTAGTTTATGATAGTTTATTTTTTATTTTTAGGACCTTATCCAGTATATTATATTCATTTTTTCATTTAAATAACAACGCATAAGCACTACGCACAGCGATTGGCGAAATAACAAAAAATAAAACCTATTCTCGGCTTAGGGTGACCAATTTTTTCCACTTCATAAAAAGACTTACTTATTCCGTAATAAGGGGCCAGCATCAGATTTTTTAAGTGGGGAAATTTTATGTGGGGGCCATGTATATAGGATATGAAGAATGAAGAGTTGTGTTGGCTCCTGAGGAAATTCCAGCCTGATGGTATTAGCTTGAGTGGTTTCTAATATAAAAATGCAATTTTAGCTTTTTCCAAATAAAATACAACTTCGTTATAATAGCAATAACAAGCTTTCAAAGCTTTAATGATCGCCGTCACTAAGACATTCAAAATACATTCGCTTTACATAGAGACTTTGTTGAATAAAATAATACTTGTTCGTCAACACAGGGATTGACCATTCGACAGGTTTGTTAAATTTTAATAGGTTGTTGGAGTTAGTGGTGTCTCATAACGAGGAAAAAATAATTCTTTTTAATTCTCAATATATTTCGGGTTGTTTCGTCAGGAGTACATCAACAAACCCGAAATATATTGAGAATTAAAAAAAAAATTAATTATTTTATTTTTCCTCATTGTGAAACACCACCAACTCCAACCTATTATAATTTAAAAAATCTTTCACTATAAACCTACACTATACATCGCGTTCCCTAAGTTTTACATTTGACAGGTATAAAAATACTACTTCATCAAGCGTAGCTTGACCGACTGATAGCCGCTCAAGTGCTGACCGGTTATACTCCTTCAGCGAGTATAATCATACCGCAACAGTTTTGATACTGATTTGCTTAATGCGATTAGGCTATGTTTATACCTGTGAAGGGTGAACATTAGCTGGAATTTGATAGACTGTTGATTCCATGGCAGTTTCCATATATTGAATATTTTGAACATAAATTTTACTTGCTCAACTTACTTTACTATACTAACAGTAATTTTGTTTATATAGATCAGGGGTGTCCAACCTTTTGGCTTATACAGGCCGCATTTGAAGAAAAACACAAATGCCTCGGGCCGCATATAAAATTTACTAATTCCATTGATATTTGTTAATTAAATAAAGTTAAATCCAGGGGTGAACCGCGGTTGGAATTAGGTGTACACCGTCTTTGGAATTATTTGGAATTACTTTGGAATTCATTAGATAATCTATTGTCATCTATTGTCTTCTACTTGGAAATGAAAGTGGAATTGTAAGTAGGTGTACACGATTTTAGGTCGCAGTTAACCCCTCAGTAAAAATATAGTTAATAATGTAGAGTAATGATATCCATGTCATAGAATAATAATCTTTGAGTTTTTTCCTTCAGGATTATGTTTTTAAATTATTTAACACTTAAAAAAGTTTTAACTACTGAAATGATAAATATTTTTAAAAAAATGGAAATATGTGATGAAGAATAATTTTTAATTATTTGAAACTTAGTTATTTTTGTTACACGATAGTTGAGCTTATGATTTTGCTTTTAATGAATTTTATTCTCGAAAATAGCTACAGGTATATTATCTATGTAAATTCATATTTCTAAAAAGTGAATAAATATTGGTAGGCCAGGAGGAATATTTGTTTATAGATAGAAAATGTTTATAAAATTTTAATAAAGAAAACTTATTAAATATTTGTTTCAATTCAATGTCTGATTGCAGTTCCATTCATTCAATCAGAAAGTTTGTAGCAAAAATATTTAAATCTATAGTAAAAATGGTTCAAAAAATGCCAAAATTGTGATTATTGATATAAGTACTTTTAACATCCAAAATTAAAATTCTGCATTTTATCCTTCGAAAATTTTGGGGGAGATTTTCTAATTTCTTTTTATTTTAGAAAAAAAAAATTAAATATTAAATTGTATCAGATATCAATATTTTCCAGTAACATAAAAATCTCGATGATTTAAAGAAATTAATAATTTTATGTAGGGCAGCATTTATTGTTGTGCTGGGCCGCGGTTGGACAGCCCTGATATAGATTAAGAAGATTTAGATAGCTTTGGCTGATTTTGTCTGGGCGAATTTGTCATTTTTAAAAGGTATTAAACAACTAGACCAGAGCTAGGAATTTTATTTTAGATAATATTTCTAAGTTTCTAAGCCATTTTTAATGCTGCCTCTTAAAAATTTTCGTCTTCTTTTTACTTTATCCAATGCGAAGCATGGGGAAAGTATTGTAATCGGTCTCGCGGCAAGCGCGACTTCAAAGGATCCTCAGGTAAAGACTACGGAACCCATGGACTCAATTAAGGTCACAAATTGAAGCATTCAATTAGATTGAATTTTAGCACGTGACGGTTTTGCCAAAAATTACCTGGGATCTCGTCGAGAGGCCAAAAAGTGCCATTTTTTTTGGAAGTTCGTGCAGATGTATGTATGTTATCGTTTTTTTGGCCCACGATTTTTTCCACACCGTTGCACCGATTGAATTGAAATTAAAAACCTACCATTATTTTAAGAAAATGAAGCACTGATTAGTTTTTAGTACATATCGGTCCACAAACATTAGTACTTCTTATTTCAGTACTTTTTTAGTTTTTTCTAAATATTTTGAAAATGACTAAACTAATTTTGATTAAATTTAATATCCTAATTAAGTACCTTGGGGACCACAAAAAAGGTTAAATAAAGTTTTTAGTAAAATTATATTTTAAAGTACTTTACTCTAGATTAAGATAGTTATTTTTGATTTTAAGTCGATTCCTCCATGTCTTCAGCAATGGTTATCAATAATATTCGAAGGGTCAAAAATCTAATGTAGAATGGTTATTCCTCGACTGTTAAATGAGAATCGATCATTATTTTTGAATTAAAGTGAACATGAACTGCAAATAGCAAGTGATATCTGATTAATAATAAAGGAATAAACATATTAATATTTCAAATGAATTTGGATAAAGTTTAGCAACGATCCGTTGCAGTTTATTTTTTTGCTAAATAATACATTTTGTTATTCTTTAAATCGGCGGCATCATATTTTGACGACCAAATAGAAACCGATGTTTTCAGCATGCCAAGGACATTGGCATCTTATATTGATATAAAAGATTGTCTTTGGTTCTTAGCGATCTTTCCTCTGATATTGCATTAAGAATGGAGATTTTTGGTTGAATGTTCCCTCCGACGATGCCGACAAAAACCTCAGCATCTCACAGACACAGACCCACACAGAGAGATATGAATACCGACAAACAGAGTGAGAGGGAGAGACAGACTCACATGTCCACAACATTATATATTCGCCTACACACGTGATTCTGCTAACATAAAGGTAGAGAGAGGCCGGCCATTAGCAGAAAACAAAAGAGGAACAGAAGACCTTGGAATCGGAGTGGAGAGACCGCCAATGGAGAAAGAAAAGAACCCTCGCCAACGATTTACTTACTACTCTTCTCTATATAAATGTATGAAAAAAATTTGCAGAGTGCCGCGCTAAACTTATACAGGTAATAAAAGGCAAAATGTTTGTTGGTAAGTTTGTAAAAAGCATAATAACTAAAATCATTTATAAGGAGAATGCACTGAGGCTATCCACTGCTTGATGAAAATAAATATGTATAAGAAAGACTGATGATGAAGGTCAAACATTCGGAACTATAGTCTCTAACAAATAACAAATATAAATGTGTGTAATATATATGTATATAATTTATTTTTAGAGACTATAGTTTCGAAGTTATAATTAAAAATATTGTTTATGTGTTATTTCATATAGCCGATCGGATATAAATAAATTCGATACGATTTGTTATTTGATCAGCTTGCTATAACAACAAATTGATCTATATTCGATCGGTTATTTGAACATTTGATAAATAACATAAAAAATATTTATAATTAAAAAGACTGATGATGAAGGTTAAACCTTCAAAACTATAGTCTCTAAAAATAAATTATATACATATCAGTGGCATGCGGTGCATGGAGGCTGTGGATGAGGCTCATCCCTAAAATTTCAAACATTTAGAGTATTTTCATAAATGTATATAAGGTCGACTTCAAAATTTCTGGAGGATCTATAAATTTTCAAATTATTATCTGTTAGGTATTTCAAATATTTTTATAAAAAACATTTTTTGTTTTGAAAAGTATATTGGTTATCGAAATGAAATAAAATTGTTGCATAGTTTCAAGGGGAAGTTGAAATGAATGATTTTTCCGAAAAGCGCGCGGATAGAAGATTTGAAGTCCCTGGCTGGTATATCTTCCAGTTCAAGCATGTCAAAGACAAGTTCAGACGAGTTTTAGTCGAATAAAAATTGTCCACGCTGAGGACCTATTAAAATAGAAATAATACAAAAAAAGGAATAAATAAAGATGATTCGAGAATTTCTGGACTAATCCATTTGTAAGAACTCTCAATATATAAGATCGAAAATAACTAAGAGTGCTATATGACAAATCATAGTTTGCTTATAGCAATAGAATAAGGAGAAATTTAAGATTTTCTTATAGGACTGGCTGATTCATTGTGGAAGATGGTCGATTTTCATCTCAGGGAGTGTGGAGTTTAAGTCACAAGAATTAATTTCTAGATATTACACTAGTTTGTAAAGCAGTATCCATTTGGGGCAGGTCCCAAAATATATTTTTAAAAAATCTAATGTTAAATTATAAAAATAACGAAAATGATGCCTAATTCGATGAAATTTGCAAAAAAAAGCGAAGATTGAAATAAAATTTCAAAAAATGAAACGATACATTTTTTGGACAGCATCCCCTAGTTGAAAAGTCAGCAACCGCCACTAATACATATGTATATTCGTTACATAAAGTTATATGAATATTTTTAGCAGAGGACAACCGCATTGAATTCTCTTTATGATTTAACAACTCTGCTTCTCTCGGCAAAACAAAATCTTTTCACTTACAATGATTTATTTTTTATTAATTTATTAAATTTATTAGGTATTATAAATTTTTTCATGTGATTTTACTTTTTATTTTAGATACCTATATAGAGTAAATTATTTTTTTGATCGAAAGGTATAGATTTATACAATATTTACATTTTAATATCATTGTTTTTCAACAAAAAATCGGCAAATAGGTGAAGGAAGAGTGGGTCTAAAAAAGTATCCAAAATTTAAATTGGAAGATAACAAGCTATAAAAAAAATAATAAAAATTAAAGAAAAACTTTTTATATAAATAATTTCCCATCCTTCAAATTTAAAGTTCAATGGTCTCAATGAAGTAAGTGTGCTTTTGGATAAAAATACTTGGTAGGTTTCACATTAAGATATAAAAATAAATTCGTTTTATTTTTATATCTTAATGTGAAACCTACCAAGTATTTTTTATCCAATAATTAAAAAAAAAGTTTCACCAAGTACCAAGACCAAATTCCTTAAAAACTAGGTAAGTGTGTTCTCAAAAATATTTCGAGGCATGGTCGATTAATTAAGCTAAAATAAAATTGTATTAATATTAATATATCAAGCTTCTTTTTAGCAAAGATAATATTATTTGTGATTTTTTTAGTTAAATGATTTTGTTTTATTAAAGAAATAACTCAAAATGATCGATTTATTCCCGAACACTCATTCTTAAAAATCAAAATTAAATTTAAAAATAGTTTTTTTAGAGAGATGAATTAAATCTTAAAACATATACAAGTATATCAATTCTTCACTATGAGAAAGTTAGAAAGTACTAAATAAAGAAAGGAAAAGACAAATATGTATGGTTATTTAAGACTGATGTGGATTTTGCTCAAGTGGCGGTCTCTACAAGCCTAAAGGCCTTTAACAATTCGAAACAATATTTATCCAATGCAAAATAGACGTATTATGAAATTCTTCAAACAAAAATTTTCAGTTTCTTCTTCTTTCTGTGGAATTAAGGATTAATTTCAATAATGAACAAATTCCCCCTAAATAAATCTTCAAGCAGAATAAAAATGTTGAAAAACTAGAAATGCAAATTTCTTTTTAATATAACAATAAATCCATACGAGTTATTAAGTTGGTCTCCCTTTTATAGCATTTTGTTAAGGTTTGTTTCGTTTTCGGTTTTTTTTTTATCAATTCTGTCTTCCTATTAAATTGCGTCATCTTTAACGCGGTTTCTTTTTTTTCTACTTTATTATTTCTATAATATTCTTCTAGAAAAGATACCTAGCAGAAGCAGGCAGATGGTCTTTGATAATTGAAAATACGTGTCACGAATATATGAATATATGTATAAAGGAGGTTCAGTGACTTGTTTACATTTCAGTAATATTAATTTGAAGTAGAAAAAAAATCAAAGAGTTTAAAATTTTAAGGCCATTCAAATCATTGAATGAACACTAAAAATTGTAATTTTACTTTACGGTTTAAGATAAAATAAAGTTTGTTTTTTTTTACTTCCTATTTTCGAAATATCAAAAAAACTGCTGTAAGTACATTATTTTGATTTAAAAAAAATGAGCGAATTCACGGTGTTTCGGCTTACAATAAAACCTTATTTAATAATGAGCATCAAAAAGTTTTTTAATTATTTTGTCAAAATGTCTTTTAGTGATTTTATTTTTATAAATTTTAGGGTTTATTTAGTTACGCAAATTAAACAAATAGAGTAATTTCAATTAATTAACGCTATTTATTTCAAAGATTTGCAGTAGTTGGCCATCAAAAAAGAAGAATTTTATAAAAAAAACAATTTGGGTTCCCAACATCTTTTCCTCAAAAAAACATGGAACATTTTACAATATATATGATGAGTACTATTGAAAATGGTCTAGCAGTTTTGACCGAAACTGTCTAGTAAATCTATGAAATAAATAATGTTAATTAACTGAAATTAGTCTTTTATTTAATTTGTGTGACTAAATAAACCCTAAAATTTATTAAATTAAATTTTCTAAAACATAAGTCACTTAAGTTTCGGAAGAATCTTTTAGTGAGTGCCTGAGTTATCAAATTGTCTGTATGCTCAACAACTAAAGAAGGTATAAGAACGAAATTGCATATTTAGATATTTTATATCTTATCTTATCTATCTATCTACTCTTATTAAACGAGAAATTCTTGTATATATATATAAAGAATCGGTTTCTCGAAAACGGCTCTAACGATTTGGATGAAATTCACGGGTTAGGGGGTTTTTGGGTTGACAATTCGATTTGTCACGGTCTCATCCTAGGCTAAGTTGTTTTTGATGGATTTTTTGTTAATTGAAATAATTATTCACAGGTGGTTGTCTCAATAAAAATGTTTAAATACATTTTTATTCAATTTCCTTTTAATAATTAATTGTTTTTTAATTTTATATCCCACTAATAATTCAATACAAATATTATTATATATTAGAATTTGCCGATTTAATTAATTGGAGGTATTTTTTATAGAATATTAAATATATCACTTTGGACTAAAACAAAAAAATTATCGAACAACGCTCGTTGTTCCAGGTACTTGAGATTAAGAACTGATTTGATTTTGGTTGAAATAGGCCTAAAAATTAGGATGGTGAAGGGGGTAAAAAAATGTAAACTCTTTGTCCGATTGATCCAAATTTTAAAAAAATCTCCTTAAGACCTTGGGGATCTATCAATGCAATTCTTGATAATTAAACTTTTAAGATTATTTTTTCTCTAAAATATACTGTCTTTCTCCAGACTTATACTGTTTGTCCGTCCCTATACATTTCCCCTTTTGTCTCATGTAGTAATTTAAATGAGTAGACAAATTGAAGTAGATTGAATGATTCATTCATTCCAGACAGTGAACAGAACAAGTTCAAATAAATTCATATAACTGAACATTTCCGGTCAATTAAGAAAAAAAAATCAAACAACAACAACCTTCACCTCTATCTGATAGTGGTCGTTGAATAGAAGCAAATATCGTTCTCAAGTGTTAATGAAAGAGAGAAAAGGATGGTGGAAAGTAAAAGGTTTGGGAAAGTGACTTTAACGAAGGGTCTGTTTGGATTTCTATTTTATTTATTATTATTATCATTATATATTCTATGTCCATTCGTTAATTAGACCCTTTTTGATGACCAGCTTCACATCATAGAGATCAGGCGGTGTTTGAAAAATTAATCATTTTAGCCCTTTCACGCCCTCTGCACTCTTCCTCCCTCACGCATCCAAATCTGTTCACTCTCTCCCGGGACCTTGAGACAACGTTGATGCTAATGGTCATGATGACTTCGGGAGTAACAAAAAAATTAACTCTGACATATTTCGATTTCGATTCGAAAAAGTATTTTTGATTTATTATTACATAATTATAGAGATTTTCATTTTGAGAAGAGATAAAAAAGGGTAGAAACGTGAAACATGAGAGAAAAAGAGAGGAAGAAAAAAACGAGAACTAACAATTATCATTGAAAAAAAATGATCGATTAAAATTTGAAAAAATCAATAATTATAATCAGGTTAAACAAAGATTCGTCTTTTGCATTTTTGTGGTATATAGGTTTTTAACTTCAAATACGGACTTACAATGCACCAAATTTTAGCTTTTTACCTGAAAACGTTTCCTGAGAGTTAAATTAAATTACAACTTTTTTCTATTTTTACAACTGTTTATTAATAAATTCTGAATTTGATTTTAAAAAGCTGGATTTTGATTTTTAAAATCCTGAATTTGATATGGAAAAGTAGCCATTTGATTTTGATTTTTAAAATCCTGAATTTGATCTGGAAAAGTCCGCATTTGATTTTTAAAATCCTGAATTTGATCTGGAAAAGTCCGCATTTGATTTTTAAAATCCTGAATTTGATCTGGAAAAGTCCGCATTTGATTTTTAAAATCCTGAATTTGATATGGAAAAGTCCGTATTTAATTTTTAAAATCCTGAATTTGATATGGAAAAGTCAGCATTTGATTTTTAAAATTCTGAATTTGATATGAAAAAATTGGAATTTGATTTTTAAAATCCTGAATTTGATATGCAAAAGTCCGAATTTGAAGTTAAAAACCTATATCAGAAACCACTATGTAGGTATATTATACATTTACTAAATTTAATAATATAATTTTACTTACGGGTTTATGTATATTATAAACTTCACCCTCATATAATATTGTGCAATGAACTCTTACCTAAAACAGAAAAGAAAAAAAAGTCAGATTAGAAAACAATATCTTAAAGAGAAATAAAAAATTTGAGATATCTAATTTTTAATAAATTCTAATTGTTATTCGTAATTTTATGTTATAATTTGCAATGGATTTGAGGGACACACACAACATGGGAGAAAAGTATTAAAACTAAGCTATAAGAACTTAAATTGAAAGTTTTTTTGCCGAGAGTAGCAGAATTTTTATATATTGAAGGAGACAATAAAAGAGTGTGTCTTCTGCTGGAATTATAAATTTTATTTATTTATAACGAGACTATAGTTTGAGGGCTTTGCCCTCTACATCAGTCTATTACAGTGGATTCACAGGAAATAATTTATGAATTCATAAATTAATTCCTGTGAATCCATTGTAATAGACTGATGAAGAGGGCAAAGCCCTTTAAACTATAGTCTCGTTATAAATAAATAAAATTTATAATTCCAGCAGAAGACACACTCTTTTATTGTCTCCTTGAATATAAGAACTTAGACAATTTATTTTCTTTTGTTAATTTAACTTGGGAACGGTGCATGCGCACGACAACTGAAATAACTCGGCACACAATTATTTTCATTATAATATCATTTTCTTCCATAATGTGTATTAATGAGAAAGTTTATAACGGGAATTAAGAACAAGATTTTTGTGTAATTATTTTATTTTTCTTTCAATGTTTCGTCGACTTTGCCGACTCCATCAGGGTTTCAAATGATTACATTACACAATCTTCTAAAAGACATTATAATAATGAAACTCTGAAGAAGTCGGCAAAGTCGACGAAACGTTGGTGGAAAAATAAAATATTTACACAAAAAACTTGTCCTTAATTGACGTTATAAACTTTCTCATTATCATTACATGTAGACACTTGAATATATCGAGACCTATAGAAAATTATTAATATAATCAATTTATAATCTAAGTCATTGAAATTATTTTTACTTTATCCAATGCAAAGCATGGGTAAAGTATTGCAATCGCTCTCGGGGCAAGCGTGGCTTCAAAGGGTCCTCAGGTAAAGGCTACGGAACCCATGGACTCAATTAAAGTCACAAATTGTAGTATTCAATTAGGTTGAATTTTAGCACGTGGCGGTTTTGCCAAAAATTACATGGGGTCTCGTCGAGAGGCCAAAAAGTGCGATTTTTTCATTTAGTGCGTGCGTATGGATGGATGTATGGATGTATATGTTATCGATTTTTGGCCCACGATTTTTTCCACACCGTTGCACCGATTGAAATGAAATTGAAAACCTACCATTAGTTTAACAAAATGAAGCGCTGATTAGTTTTTGGTACATATCGGCCCACAAACATTAGTACTTTATTTCAGTACTTTTTTAGTTTTTTCTAAATATCTTGAAAATGACTTAACCAATTTTGATGAAATTTAATATCCTAATTAAGTACCTTGGGGACCACAAAAAAGGTTAAATAAAGTTTTTAGTAAAATTATATTTTAAAGTACTTTACTCTAGAACAAATTAATATTTCAAATGAATTTGGATAAAGTTTAGCAACGATCCGTTGCAGTTTATTTTATTTGAGTAAGAATTGATATAAGAAAAAATGAAATATATTTTCATATGATAAGTTAAGGTTGGGGTTTGAGCTCTAGAAATGTGTTAAGGTTAGGTATATTCAAAATTTTATTGAATTGCTAGGTATTCGTAAAGTGGAGTTTTGAGAGATTAAAGTTTGATAGATTTTAAGCCCCTTTAAGCTTTAAAAACTTATTTGTATAATGCTCCTACATGGCTGTCTATCTTAGAGCCACCGCTGCTTAACTTTGGTAACCAAATGGAAAGTGGCGCTTTTAAAATGAAATGGTTATTTCGAATGCTCTTGTACAAATATAGTATGATCTTCTATACTAGATTAGTCTTAAAAGTGAGAAAACAACTAAGTACAGATAGCGAAAATCCAATTGTAAATTGTTATACGTAATTAAGTATATACCCATGTAGATGAGAATTTATCTTATTTTAATTTCTAGTAGACAAGGCGATTAGGGTTAACGAATTTATTGGTTTGATTTTTATTAGTTCAATTAATCGAGAAGGGGGATTCTGTTGCTTAAAATATAGAATATAGCCTAAATGAATTTTTGTGTTGAAAATGATTGATTTTTAATTTAATTTTACATAAGTGTAATTAGTTTATAAACATACGAAGACGAAGGGAAATTTTAGGCCAATTGAAGTAGCAAATTTTGTCGTGAAAAAAATATGTGTGAACCTCATCTAGATAAGCCAAGTTTTAGGAAAATAATTTCAACTAAAAATATGAAATCAATAAAAAATATAGATGGACATTTGAAATGAAAAACATGCGTTTTAATTGAAGTTACTAATATATATTCTCGACTCATTTAATAAATTGATGATGTTGAACTTGGCAGCACATTAGATCTTACTACTTTTTTGGCAATCGGTTTTTATCAATCAAACTTGGCCTTTTTTACACATGTGTTTTTGTTGAGATTTTATTTGTCATGAAATATAAGTGTGTTTTAATAAAATTATTTCCCCTCTATCGAGTTACTTCCCCTTTATAGTAACAAAAAATCAAACTATGTCGCTAAAGAAGTTTCACTTCATAAACGATGCAAAAACCACTTCATTAATTAAAAAAATGTTATTCGCACATTATAGAATTATCATCATAATGCCGTAACTTTTTTTTTACTAATATGAAATGCCGTACCGTCCGAATAAATAGTTAGTATCTACAAACCTACAATAGTCAAATTAATTAATTTTTATAAATTGTATTATTTACCTAGTAGAAAGAAAGATAATATTCATTCTTTGTCAAATTAAACTGAAAGTTAAAATGAATTGGCCATTGGATGAATATTTCGTGCCTAACATCTAGGCGCAACGATAGTAATGTGTTTATTATGAATCTTTTGGGATCGAATTAAGCTTAATTTAAAAAAATTTATTTTGTTTTAAAATGACGGTGGAAGAGAGCCCCAAAATGACCATTTTTAGGTATTTTTGTAGCAGCCAGTGTTTATAAATAGCTAACATAAAATTATGAAAAAATTCCACACATTACCTAATTATCTTCTTATCAACGACAAATAAAAACGAACTTGATACTTCAACTATTTTGGAAGTTATAATAAGGTATGGAACCTTCAGTATGCGATAAGATCTCACTTGATCGGCTTCATTATGGATACTACAATGATATTTGTTCAAACTAGATAAAGCCAATAATCCCTAACAAAATAAAAAACACCTAAAGTGGAATCGAATCCAATAAATACATTCAGCGATTTGCAATCCATCTTCCCTATAATTTCTAGAGACTGGAACTCTCTTCTTGCTCTAATCTTTCTTCATTATTATTAGTAACAATCATTAATACTTCAAAATCATGATAATTTACTTCCTTTCTTCTACATTCTTCTAATAAAAAAGTCAAGTGGAAATCTTGTCACTATCTATTTCTAACACTGAGTCAAACACCATTTTTATTCACTCTTAAATTGATCTTACACACAAATTTTAGATTCAAATTTTATTTATTAGATAATGTAGGAACATAATAATTTAACCAATCCACAGGCACGACATGGCATACACATGTTTTATAAACATTTTTATTTATAGAAAGAACGACTTTAGGAGGTTTAAGAGGTCTCAGGAGAGAGAGAGATTTATTATTATCTTTTTTCACACTCTTTCATCTTCTAAAAAAACTAAAATTGGAAAAAAAATAATACAATTATTATAAATACATTGACATATTGAGATAATAATTAGCATCAGTATTGTTTGCAGCTCCGCTCATTGCTTATATATATTCTTAAGCAATTGTGTTTCTAATCAAAATAAAAGGACTACAGCTGTCGCAGTACACCCTAAAGCACTCTAAAAATGCCTATAGCATATAGATGATATAAAGACTATCATTAACTAACTAACCGAATTTCGCTTAACTTTGGTGATCATATCAGAACCCTCCATTTTTTGATTTTTTTTTGCAAATTTCATCGAACACGACATCATTTTCATTATTTTTCAAATTTTAACATTAGATTTTTTAAAAATATATTTTGGAACCTTCGCCCTAAACGGATACTGCTTTGTGTGAGTGAGGGTAGAAGTCAAAAATTAAATCTTGTGACTTAAACTGCAGTCACTGAGGTGAAAATCGGCATCTTCCACAGTAACCAACCTATCCTATTTGAAAATCTTAAATTTCTCCTAATTCTAATGCTATAAGCAAGCTATGACTTGCCTATAGCACTCGTAGTTATTTCCGATCTTATATGTTGAGAGTTCATCGAAATCGATTAGTCCAGAAATTCTCGAATCATCTTTATTTATTCATTTTTACTTTATCCAATGCGAAGCATGGGAGAAAGTATTGGAATCGCTCTCGCGGCAAGCGTGACTTCAAAGGGTCCTCAGGTAAAGACTACGGAACCCATAGACTCAATTAAGGTCACAAATTGAAGTATTCAATGAGATTGAATTTTAGCACGTGACGGTTTTGCCAAAAATTACCTGGAATCTCGTCGAGAGGCCAAAAAGTGCCATTTTTTTTGGAAGTGCGTGGGGATGTATGTATGTATGTATGTATGTGTGTTATCGTTTTTTTCGTCCACGATTTTTTCCACACCTTTGCGCTGATTGAATTGAAATTGAAAACCTACCATTATTTTAACAAAATGAAGCGCTGATTAGTTTTTGGTACATATCGGTCCACAAACATTAGTACTTTATTTCAGTACTTTTTTAGTTATTTCTAAATATCTTGAAAATGACTTAACCAATTTTGATGAAATTTAATATCCCAATTAAGTACCCTGGGGACCACAAAAAAGGTTAAATAAAGTTTTTAGTAAAATTATATTTTAAAGTACTTTACTCAAGAACATATTAATATTTCAAATGAATTTGGATAAAGTTTAGCAACGATCCGTTGCAGTTTATTTTGTATTATTAATATTTTAATAGTTCCTCAGAGAGAACAATTTTTATTCGACTAAAACTTGTCTGAACTTGTCTTTGACATGCTTGAACTGGAAGATATATTAGGCTAGGACTTCAAACCTTCTATCCGCGCTCTTTTTCGGAAAATCATTCATTATAATTGCCCCTTGAAACTATGCAACAATTTTATTTCATTTCGAGAACCAATATACTTTTCAAAACAAAAAATGGTTTTTTATAGAAATATAATTTGAAATAACGGATACTTTGAAAATTTAAAGATCCTCCTGAAATTTTTTAAGTCTACCTTTATATATAAATAAATAAATAAATAAAAATAAATAATTATCAAAATTCTCTAAATGTTTGAAATTTTAGGATGTCCCGCGTCCACACCATCCATGGACCGCAAACCACTGCTATCTATCTATCTATCTATCTTATCTTATCTTATCTTATATTATATTATTAAATGAGCAATTCTTGTATTTATATAATCAGGTTCTCGAAAACGGCTCTAACGATTTCGCTAAAATTTGATATACTTATCAAGTATCATGCGTTATTAGTTGTGTCAAATTTTTATCCGATTGAAATAAAGGAAGGGGGTGTAAATTAGTCATGTCGCAAAAGAAATATTTTAATCGTTCATATCTCGTCTTCGGAAAGTCGCAGAGCCTTGAAATTTGAAACTTAAGCTATCTAGAGGCTACAAGAAGTACCACATTTTGGCTAAAATAGAAGTACCGGAAGTTGATGTTTAATTACGTAAGAATGTACCCCCCCTTGCGTTTCGCAACCATAAATCTCAGAGCTACGAAATTCGAAACTCAAGCTCGATATAGGCTATAAGGGGTACAACAAGCTTTCGATTGAAATAAAGGAAGGGGGAGTAAATTAGGATTGTCGCAAAATAAATATTTTACTCATTCATATCTCGTCTTCGGTAAGTCGCAGAGCCTTGAAATTTGAAATTTAAGCTATTTAGAGGCAAAAAGTTACCGAGCATCGGTCGGTGCGCCAGGCACTACTTACGACGTCGACGTGATTTTGTCATTTTAAAACCCACTAATAGTTCATGACAAATAAAATTTATTAAAATTAGTAAATTTAAGTTATTATTTCAACAAACACACTAGGGAGACGAGGGGGCGTAACCCCCTGGTCAGCAAGATGCTCGCTGAAGGTTAGAAAATATTGAACTGGCGCGGCGTCTCGATTCATAAACTTACGATGGAAAATAGACCTATACAAACTTGTATTTTTATGTACTATTAAAATACGAAATTAGTTAAATTTTACGACTCTTGTAAGTTTATTCACTTAGGAAAGCTTTTCCGAGTCCTCTTCTCTCTTTCTCCTGCTTTTTAAACACAAAGTGAGTCGTAAAATTTAAGTAATTTAATAAAGACAATTAGCATTAAGTTTCAAGTGAAAATTACAGCTCACCGAATTCGTACTGAAATGTATCTGTATTCTATAATTGTAATGTTTGTTTCTAACTTTGTATGCCTGCAATTCATCTACCCTTAAGGGGTATATGCGTTGCAGTGAAAATTAGGTGTTGAAACTTTCAGAATACTCTTTGGGAATCATTAGTCAATTATACTGGAATAAGCCAAGAGCACACTATTTTTTAGACGATCATATTCCAATCCACTTAGCTACCGGGATATATAATTTCTACTGCTTTCAAGCCAAGGTATAAATATACCAATACTGTATTTAATATTTTACCAAAGCACTTGGCATGGTAAAAGTACCAGAAGTCAATGATTAAGTACCGTGTTGTGAGTTTAGTTTTTATAAGTGTGGTCGTCTATAACACTGTATGCTGTTAGAATATTTAGATTGGTACTAATCTCAGCTGAGTCTGGAATTGATTTGAATTGAAGATCCTTAAAGGAGAATAATTGAACAGCAACGACATCAATAATATCCAATATGAAGTCGGGTAAAAAGAAAAGTAGTATACAAACGAGTGAGATCCCCATTACATTTTCATAAACGTTCTTATTAAGCGACTAGGTAAAGAACGAAAACTATTGATGAAGAATTGTTAGACGAGCGATCGATATATTTCTACTGAAAATGCATCGACCATGGACGATAGCTATTTTTGTAAAACTGTCATAACATTTTACATTCTTTGTTTTTTTATAATTAAATTATCCTGTCTATTTTGACGAAGAAACTATATATTTACCAATCGATCATGAAAAAAAAATTAAATTTGTTCATAAAATATCTGATACTCATGATAACCCAAGAAAGAAAAGTCGTAGGAAAGTTCGTTTTTGTACTAAAATGTTAGTACTTTCAATGTCGAGAGATTATTAGGGTTTTCTAGCTTCAGAAATTCAGATACAAAAAACACAGTACAAACATAATTTTTCTCAAGATAATTAAAATAAAAAATGAATTTCAAATAGTTTATTTTTGGGACTGCTCTAACTTACTAGCGTGTACGAGACTTGAAAATGTTTTAACTTTTTGCTACATTTGTTATTCATTAAAATTATTAATTTATAGGTATTTTAATTATCTAAAAAAATTTTGGTTCAAACAGGGACTTAAATAGAAAAGTTGGATAGAAAGGAATTCCCCAGACTGTAGTATTACTCATAAGTACCTGGAAAAAAATTTCGGGTTGAGCCATCCAGGGGAAATTAGGAATTCTGAATAATTATTTTGGAATCGAATTTGATACTGAAGCGTAATTAAATGAACACTAAGAAATTTAATTAATTTTCTCATTTCTCCTTCGGTGCTTCAGTTCATAATCTTTTAAATCGTCAATTGATTTCAAAATGAAATTGTCTATTATCTACCAAAATCAAATAAACACTTTCGTGTGGGTGCGGATGAGGTACAAAATGAATTAAATAAAATTTCTAATTGCAATTTGTTTCAAAAAATTTTGCATAGAAATATCTTAAATTTGATGAGGAAATATCTATTAAGAAGGAAGGGTAAGATATTTACTTCCTTTGGGTTTAATACAATTCTACATAAAAATCTCTTAAAACTTTTTTAGGATTTTTTCAAATTTGCACCCTTAATTTCAGAAAATGGTGAGTGGATAAAAAAATATTTAATATCATAATTTAGACTTAAGGTTTTTTTAATTTCTTGTAGAATCATATAAACAAATATTGAAAAACCGCACTAGAAGTCTAATTGAGCAATTTCATTCAACATTTAATTTCATGGTTAATCTTGGGAACCTCAGTGATTAATAGGCGTCATGCTTGCCTTCTCATATTTTTGTGGTTAGCAAACACTGATAATTAATAATTGGTCATAAGAAATTTAGATTTTTTTAATTCAATCATGGTCAATATAATTATATTTACTATTTTTGCAAGAATGAATGAGGTTTAAAGCCTGCTATAGCTGGTGTCAGGATTTTCTTATGAGGAGAGAAGGATTATAATTTTCGAGAACTCCGAATTACAAATTGTAGCCATGTTTTAAGTTCCTCGAACTTGCTTTAACTTTCAGAACAATGCGAAAATCTTCTAACAATGCCAACATGGAAAAAAATGTACAAATTTTTTGATTTGATTAATTATTTTTATACTAAAAACGAGGGGGGGGGGGGATTTACTCTTTTAAATCCCCAATGTCACCGACTATGGCCCCTGTTATAAGTGTTATTGAATTGCTAATGTTTATTTATTAAAATAATAATAATACAAAATAACAAATAATCAAAAACACAGTCTTTAGTGAATTAATAGTCAGGTATTCTGGGGCTGTAATTTCCAGAGGAAATAGTTTATTATTAAGTACTTCTAACTATTTTAATAACGATAGACGAGCTTAGCTAGTATTGAATTCACTGAAAAATTTTCATTTTTTTTTCTTATTCCCGTTTAGAAATAAAAATAAAACTAACTGGGGGGGGGGTCTTGAATAGTTTTATCTATGGTAATAAAATAAAATTTAGTAAAAAAATTTTTAATTATAAACTGCACATTTGGGCCTAGTCTCAACTTTATAGTTCACAATGTTTGCTAATAAAACAAATTCAAACGACCAAATTTGAGGATATACCCAACCGAGTTTTGAAAATGTCAATTAAATATTACATTTCTCATGTAAGTCACCACAACCTATAAAGTAAATTAGTAAATTCAAATAGTTTATGGGTAGGAATATTCAATGAAAATCTATTTTGTGCAAAAATAGATGCTGTCCTGAAATAAATGCATTTAGTTTCCAGTTTGTAGTGATTTAAAATTAATGCCCTGATTTTTAGGAATAAATTGGGGTGATTTTATTTTCATAAAAAAAATATTATTCCTCTAGCAATATAAAAAATAATATTATGCTTGGAAATGGTAAAATTTAACTTTAACCTTGGCACTCTGCAAGATTTCAAGTTCAAGGTACTTTGTAAAAACCTTCACCTGCTTATTAAATATAAATGTATAGATTTTCCTATATCTGTTCAACCAGTCTAAAAGATTTAATTTTTTGAGCTGTAATATTTATATTTATTTAGATTTAACCATTGGGGTAAAGAGAAAATAAGTAAATACAGTCCCACCGATTAGTACTAACAACTGAAATCACCAACCAAATTAAACTAAGGTAGCACTTAAATTAATCTAAAAGTAATTTTTAAGGTAAATTGTTGAATTAAATTAATTAAATTTAATTTAAGTAGGGTTAAGCAGGGCATTTCTTTTAGTTTAAGTTTGGTTGGTGAAAACGGGGATTAATTTCTTAGAAATAGACCAATAGACATAAAGATTTATGAGAGTATTTTCGATTAAAGGGAACTTAAGCCCATTTTTACAAGTACATAATAAAAATATTTCAAAGCCATAAATTTCTCAAAAAACACAGTTATGTGTACCTACATAAATCTAGTGACACAGAGAGAGAAAGTAAAATAAAACATAAAAAGGCAGTCATCTTATAATGTACGTACCTAATAACTATACATTTGTATTTTGTATTTTGGAAGGTTTCTTTATAATTTTTCATTTTTGAATAAATTATCATTTAATCCTAAAGATCTATAGATTAATCAACTTATCTCATTAAATTAAATCAAATTTTTTAAATTTACATTAAATATTTTGGCTTATAGGTAAATTTTCCTCAGTATCTTAAAAAAGCCCTTTTATTGTTTTTTTTTAGTCTTAATTTAAATTTTCTTTTGAAATTGATTTGAGATACAAAAAAGGCTAAACATATAAGCATATTCACAAAAAAAAAAAGAATAATATTATTTCTACTAATTGTTTGTTCGATTCACTCTTTCTTAAAAGCCCTTTACTGGCGCTCATTTGCATACAATACGTCGCTAAACAGTACAGAAAAAATAAAATAATTTATATTCTCTTTCTATCTCTGGCTAAAAATATCGACCTTGGTTGGTTCAAAAATAAACCACGGCGAGACACACGCGTGTACTTTACCATATACAAAAACTAAGAAGAAGAAAAAAAAACTCAACTTAAATAGACGCGTGGCGGAAGTCTTGAGTGTTAAATTAAAAGTGAAATAGTCTAGGGTCAAACGGATCAACGACAAAAAAAAGAGAGGGAAAAAACAAAGTCATTCACACCTTATACAATGGATTAATTATAATATTATTTCAAAGAGAAGCAATTATAATAATATAATTCTATTATTTATTATTTAATGGCTAACTCTTCCCTATAACGACATTGCCAGTTAAGATGCCCTAAAGGTAATACCAGACACCATCGAGGATTGAATGTTGCTAACCGTCTTGTAAGTTGTTTTGATTTTTGGGTATTGTGAAAGGTAATGAAGAATTATCAAAAAAATACCCTAGACGAAAAAATTAATATAATTTCAAGAAAAATATCAGAAAAAAGTAAAAACTTTTTTAAAACTCAGTATGTTCTTTGCAAATTTTGGACAATTGGCAATTTTTTATCATCAAGTGGTTCGAAGTAAAAAGATCAAACAAACAAAGAACAAATATACAGTGTATAAATTCAATATTTTCTACTGAAATTGAGAATTACCGATTCTTTAGCTATTGTATTATTTATATTGTTGGGTTTAGAAATCCAAACAAACAGAGAGGGAAAAAAATCTTGTAAATTATTTGTCTAAACAGGCATTAAATGAAAATCTTTGAGCATATATTTCAAATATCATAATAACTATCTATAAATGTTGGAAATCGTGGCTGTAATATTATTGCATTGGGTTGATGGAGATATCAGCCTAAGTGGATTGCACCGGGATCAATTCATCTCTGTACCTTTGGCGCAAGCACGACATAAATTACATGAAGTTAAAATTCTTACTGTTGACAAAACTAGGTTCGATCACATGTGAGTATTGTAATATGTGTATAACTAGCTGCAAGGCCCGCCTTCGGCGGCCCTCTTGCTAGCCAGGGGGCACGGCCCCTGGACCCCCAGCCCACAAACCCCACCCTCACCCCCCCACTCCCACCATGCCCAACCCCCACCCAACACTCCACCCGCACCCTAACCCGCGACCCCCCTCCCCCCGAAACCCCAGCACCATGCACCCGTGCCCAACCCCCGCCCCCACACCACCATACCCATACCCTAACCCATCCCCACTCCATTCCACCCCCGCACCCACCCTCCGCACCCATGTATTTCTAGCCTTCTAGTGACCCACAGATTTTGTATACAAAATTTGGTTGAGTTTGGTCCAAGATAATTTTTTTTTCATTTTTTGACCCTCCCCCCATTTTGGGTGGTTAGTTTTTGCATTTCTAGCTCTCTAGAGCCCCAGAGATTATGTATACAAAATTTGGTTGAGTTTGCTCCAAGGGCAAGAATTTACATTTTTTCACACTCCCCCCCCCCCCTTTTTTGGGTGGTTTTGTGGGGACATTTTTTTAAACAAAATTTGTCAGAAATCACATCACCTACAACTTTGTTTTTTACAAAATTTTCCGTAGGGTTAATAGTTTAGGAGTTATTTGATAATTCTCATTCGTGCGCCCCCAAACCCCCTTTTGGGGTCAAAATATCAAAACGTTATATAGCTAAAAACGTAAGTTAGAAGACATCTGATGTAAATATGAAATTTCATAATAATCCCTTCAGCCGTTTTGACGTGAATCGTGAGCAACTTTTGGGAAACCACTGAAACAGACAGACAGACAGACAGGAATTTTGTTGAGGGTGTTTTCGTTCATAACTTTGCTTGAAACGTGTGCAACCAAAATTTGGCGTCATTTGGACCAATGTACAGACAAAACCTTAATTTTATATATATAGATTCCCAATAATTGAGGATGGCGTAATAAAATTTAGGCCGAAACGTCTTATTCTGGGAGTTTTATTGAACCCGGCGCCCCACTTTGGCTGATATCTCCATCAACCCACCGAAACAACTATAAATATAGAATGTGTTTATAGTCGTCTTGTGTGTTCACCCCAAATACTAGCGGAAATGTCCGAATACCTTTCCCGCAGGTGCTTCCGGACTGTAGGCCAATTAGATAATATTTTTATAAATCAACTAGATTTAAATATTATAATTACTATTAGTTTTTGAAATAATATTGTATGGTATGTTTGGGGTCAGAGTAAATGAGATTTCTAGGTATTACATTCATATGAAATTGTTAGTTCTATTAGCCACTAAAGGACAAGAGAAATTCTTCAATTCCTCTGCTAGCTTAGATATTTTTAGAGAAATTTCCAATCATTCTTTACCTCTAAAAAATTATTAATGGCAAAAATTTTGGATTACTTATTTACATAGGCGAAAAGGCTCTGGAGTTCTTAACTCCTACTTTTTCATCAATAAGAGTTTGTTAACTCACTAATAATCGATTGAAAATGATCAAATAATAAATTGTGAAGAAATCAGTTAAGAAATTGACTTTTTAGAAAATTCCAGTTTTTTTTTTTTATTTATTATTAAAACTCGTCTGTTTTATAATCATTTAAATTTATGATCCTCAGGTGTAACAGATTATCTATAATTTTCTGATTTTCTATTTCAAATTTTTTTATGGATTTCAAGAAATTAGTACCTATTTTACCTAAATACATGAACAATAAACCATTTAAAAAAGAAAAAATTGAGGACATATCTATACATTTTTCTAAACCAATAAAGACCTTTTAACTTGATTTCCTACTCTTAAAGATTATTATTTTAAAATAGTTTAAAATTTAGGTTAATAGATGTATATTATAAATGGAACAACTCTTTTCAAGCAATAGCCAAATTTCGAATGATGTCACTGTTCATTTTGATATGCTTACTACTTTCAAAAGATTTTAAATTAAATGGTTTGTAAGTCTTTTTTTTCGAATTAGGGTTAATTAGAATCAATAAATGCTTAATAAAAATATTTTATTAAGATTGATAGCTAAGCACTGTGATAGCTAAAATATATACATATTATGATGTTAATTATTTTATGGAGATTTTCCATTTAAACACTATGAATTTTACAAAAACTCGGTACGCTTTGAATTAATATTTGTGTGAAAATAGAAAAAAAAATTTCAAGCAACTTTTTCTGTTAATAGAGGCTCATAATTAGTTATTTTTAATGATAAAATAAAGAACTGATAAGATTTTGTACTTTCTTGCTTAAGAAATTCTGTATCAAAAATCATAAAAATTCGAAACTTAATAATATTCTTTAAAGATTGTAGCAAATGAGCTAAAATTTGACACAAAAATGTGTTTTTAATATGAATCTTTTGGACTATATTTATGGGTTTTAGATTAAATTCTTCAGTGACAATAAAATTGGAAAAATTATCGAAAATATATAAGATCAGGTCGTCCGAAATGGAAATATGTTCCTTGTTGTGGACCATATTTTATTTTTATATAATGAAATATACCTACTATAAAAATTGGTTTTTCTGTAAAATCATTATTAATCTAAATCAAATAAAGTGAGAAAAGCCGAGTTTCAAATAGTCCTATATTTTGTGTAGACATAAGAGGTGTCATGCTATGAATCCTTTTTTAGAACTCATTTCCTGCTAATTTTCTGGTATATGCTATTGATATTTCATCGATTAATATTTGATACAAGCTTCAGTAATAGAAGTCGGGGAATCATGTCTTTAATAGAACATGTCAATAAAAAAAAATGGATCCCACTTAAGAAAATCGACCTAAATTTTAAATTATTTTAAATAATATTTTTTAATTACAAGAGAATTTAATGGTTATTCATAGTGAAAATATGTCCCATTTTTTTTAACTTTAAATACTTATATACTATATTATTATTATTATTGATCTATAGAAAACCTTTTATATATTTCATATGATATCATCACTAAAAGACATAATTTTAATATAAATCTCGAAAAAATTTTCAAGTTATTCTTAAAATGTTTAGATAAAACTACTATCTAATATTTAAAAACATAAAAACATATAGGCCACTGGAACTCTGACAAGAAGATGCTGCAATGTTTTCTTGTCTTCTGGATAATTCGTTAAGCATGATGTTAATGATTTAGTAGCAAACTATAAGCAGATAGGATGGAGATGAAATAATGACATTGGAACGCTGTTATATGGAAGAAAAAATTCATGGTTAGAAAAACTTATTTAGAAGTTTCAAGACCGAAGAGATGTGACATACCCAATTCAATCCCACTCATGATTCCTCAGTAAAATTTGAACGATTAAAAACGTTTAATTATACAACTTATTCAATTTTTGATATATTTTCTGAATCTAAAAGCTACTTTAGCCATTTAACACTTTTAATGCGATCTTTTTTATTCAATAATATAAAAATATATAAGAATAAGCCCCCCAAACGCACACTGGACTCGTGTAATGACTGACTACTTTCTATGTTCTGTATACTTTCAATGTTCCAATAGACAAACGACCAAACGTTGTCTGATTCGAGATGAGCCAAAGAGGCAAACATGCAAAAACTAGCCAAGCCAGACAACAGACAACACCAACAACAAGATGAGATATGAAATTCGTTTTTATTTGTCGTTGATAAGAAAAAAATGGGATAATTTGAGAATTTTTTAATGATTCTAAGTGTCAAATTTACTATTCGAGGATAACAGTACAAGGTGTATTGTTGAGTGTATAATATCTTTACAATATGAGAAATGATTACAATTGTACAGGTACGTAATAAATCCGAATAATCTTGACATTTTAATTTGAGCCCCTTTTGGTGATATTATATGAATGAAAACCGGTAAATTCAACAAGCCTGTATGGTTAGAAAAAATATTATACAACTTTGTCATATTTCATTATATTTATATAAACAACAACGACTTGAATAACGAAACAAGAAAGAAAGAGAGAAGTTAAGGTGAATGGCTAGAAGAAAGAGAACAACAACATAAAGAGGCGACTCCAATAGACAAACGACCAAACGTTGTCTGATTCGAGATGAGCCAAAGAGGCAAACATGCAAAAACTAGCCAAGTCAGACAACAGACAACAACAACAACACAGACCAACCGGCAGAAAGACAGGTAAACAATCAATCGAAACAGAGACTTTGTAATATAAAAAAACCTATGAAAGATATAGAAGTGAATTATTGGCTAAATAATTAAATAAATAAGTTGTTTGGCTTCTTCCATGATAATGTGGCGAAGTAATTGTATATATATATCAGTGGCGTGCGGTCCATGGATGCTGTGGATGCGGCGCATCTCAGAACGTCAAGAGTATCTTCATACCGTGTCATATGGTATATGAATCTCGTTTAGCTTTATTTCGATTAGCTTTAATTTAAAATTTATGTAACTTTTTAACGTTAGATTATGAATAGAATTTTCAAGATTTCATATTTGAATCATTTTTGCTATCTTATGGAAAATACTTTGATTTTATGAGGATGAAAATAAATTAGTTTACAGCTACTCGACGACTGACTTTCATTTAAAATCTATATATTGAATAAAAAAATTAATTGTGATTGATGAACTAAAAGATGTTTTGGCAGAATTATTTGATTGCACTTAGCCACTTTTTTAATTAATATTTTGTCTAGCTTATTATAAAATTGATTTACAAACAAAGTGACCCTAAGGCTTGTCTAATGAGCAGAGGGTGGGGGAAGCATCACCAGACACAATCATGTTGAAACCTGTCACAGCACGCTCGCTGTTGAGCCGGTCATTTAATAGCAATAACTCGATCCTGGGAGCCCCTGGTATTTAGACAACTGAATTGGCATATCAGTTAAGGGTAAGACTACCGCACATGGCGCATCCCTACCTAGCATCTATTTTCTATTTTGTACACTCAACATCAACAAAATTTATTAAAAAAAATAAAAACAAAGAGGCTAAGTGCAAGCCGTACTCGTAAACCGTAGGTATCGTACTTTTTTCCATATTACACCCAGACTTATTATTTTATAGCAACCAAAAAATATTTATTGAAGGTATTCAGACAAGCAACTAAGATAGAAAGGGGGATTATTTTTTACTTGTCACTGGAAGTAGTCAAAGTGAAGATAGACTATCCGCTCTGTCTTTAATATCAAAGGAAAAAATTTAATGTGAAATCTGAAAAATGAATACTTTTATGGCAAGTAGAATTTACTGATGTTGGTTGAGTTTGGTTCAAAGGTCTAGAATCTTCATTTTTGTCCTTCGGCCTCATTTTGAGTGTTTATTTTCAAAAAATTTTAAACTAAAATGTCAAAAATTAGAAGTAAAGTTGTAGTTGTAATTTTTGACATTTTCGTTTAAAAATTTTTAAAAATAAACACCCAAAATGAGGCGGAAGGTCAAAAAGACCTTTAAACCAAACTCAACCAACATCAGTAAATTCTAGTTGCCACAAAAAAAACGTATTTTCACTGTAATATATGTATATATATATCAAATAAAAATATGGGTTTCATAAAGAAATTTAATTTAGAATTCAATCACCAAAGTTTTAAGAAAAAATTTCAAATAAATAAGGAATTAAAATATTAATAGAGAAAGGTTAGGTGACTGTCGATTGAAGCCAGAAAGATTAACAATTTTTGATTAAACAAACTTTTTTGAAAAGATGATGTTTTGATTCCTAATTCTAAAATTATTTTTTAAGATTTACTAAAGTTAATATAGATATGCATAAATTGATATATTCTATACATTTTCTTTTATTATTATTATTATTGTAGGTAAAAAATCAAAATTTGAATTTCCATGATTTAAAGATTTCTATGAAGAATGAAAAAGTTTTAATTTGTTAAAAATTTCGGAAGAAAATCTATTAGTTGAAAAATATGAAAGATAATAATTTGCCGGTGGTAATAGATTCAAATTTACAGGAAAATCATAAGTTGGTGTCATCTATTAAATCCGATGGAATGGAATATTTTTAATTATATGTCAGAGGGGTTGTTTTTCACCCCCTCGGGATAATTAAAAATATTCCATTCCATCGGATTTAATAAATGACACCAACTTATGATTTTCTTGTAAATTTGAATCTATTACACTCGGCAAATTAATATCTTTCATATTAAATTAGGAAAAGTCATTCCATTGCCATTTAAATTTTGAATCTCTTCAAAATTCGAAACACTCAACCACCTTTATTTAAATTATAGGGCAAGGCTATATGTTTAAATTTAGAATCACTATATCGCAAAACTTTACAAATTAAGATAACAATCTTTGAGTAAAATATTTTATGTCAGAGAGGTTCGCATCCTGCAGGTGAGCCAGATGGCCCGGATTGCTGTTACTGGCACTCGGGTTCGATTCCCGAGAGGGTGAAAAACAACCCCTCTGACATATAATTAAAAATATTCCATTCCATCGGATTTAATAGATGACACCAACTTATGATTTTCTTGTAGTTGAAAAATAGTTGAAGTCAATTTTTATTGCCACTGAAAAATAAAGCGATGTGTTGCTTTTACGCAAATAGAAAATTTATATTAATTGTGCATGTTAATAATCTCACGTCCAACCCCTTTTAGTCGCTTTCTACTATAAGCAGGGGATACTGAGGACTCTTATTCTAACCCCGGTCCACGGAGAGGACTAAAATATAACCCTTTTACAACTAATCTGAAGCAGCTGTATTATAATCCAAAAAGATTGTAAATCAATAAAAACATAAGACAACAATCATTTTCCACCATGCAAAAATATTCAAATATATTTCTTACTTATTAACTTATATCATATACTCTTTTAGAGATAATGTTTGCTTTTTTTGGGTTTAAATACGATTTTTTTTCAGACTTGTGTCTATTATAAGGTCCTTTTTTCAATGAGCCCGAGGCGGATTGTCCTTGTTTAATCCGCCACTGTTGACATGACTAAAACACATGGCTTGTCAAAACGCAGCATGACAGCTTTTTTTTTGTTTGTTGTATAAATTAACGCATCCCGCCCAAGCTACAACCATCCTAGAAATTAAATTATGCCAGCTCTTTAGGTTAAGAAGACGACTTCTGAAGAAGAAAAATTCAAGAAAGTATCTTCAGTCTCACACATGTCATTGAATATGTTGAATTACTGTTATTAATTAGGATCATCAAATAATGTAAATAATAAATACTTTGTAAGTAGGCCAAAACTTAAAAATAGGGCCTTTTAGAAACCAATAAATAAATTAAACATAGGCATAGTTCTAACAGGCGTTGATGTATATCTGTCAAGTTAACCATAATGAGTTCACTAGAAGTTGATATGGACTAAAATTAAAGTCTAAGTTTAGGTGGCTACTGAAAAAACTCTTCATCTGGTAAAACAACATAAGAGTCAGACGACACAAGAACCAATATATTTTTTCAGACAATTAGGAATAGACAAAAGTAAAATCAGAAAACAAATAAATAAAAATGTTATACCTAAATTAAAAAAAAGATTATAAGTGAAATAGCATATTAATCATCGTCAAAGAAAAAAATAAGCTTTCTGTACACCGCACAGTGGTCCCAAATCCCGAAAACCTGGCTAAAATATGTATAAGGCGTTCTTCAATTTGAATAAAACTTGGTATACTTAGGGCCAGTTGTATGTCGGTTGGTAAACTCTTTTAAACGTTGACAAAGGGTAAAACCTTAAAATTCACCATGTGATGGCCAATCAGATGAAAGTGCCTGTCATCTGGTTGGCCATCCCATCGGGAACAAGGCGAATTTTAAGGTTTTACACTTTGTCAACGTTTAAAATTGACCAACCGACATACAACTGGCCCTTAGTGCCTTAGGGCCAGTTGTATGTCGGTTGGTAAAGTCTTTGTAAAAGTTGACAAGGTAAAACCTTAGAATTCACCTTGTGCCCGGCCGTATAGCTAATTAGATGACACGCACTTTCATCTGATTGGCCATCCCGCCAGGCAAAGGTGAATTCCGAGGCTGAACCGCGATTGGAATTAAGTGTTACACCCTCTTTGGAATTATTTGGAATTTCTTTAGAATTCATTAGATAATCTATTGACATCTATTGTCTTCTACAGTACCTACTTGGAAATGGAAGTGGAAGTGGGTGTACAAGATTTTAGGTCGCGGTTCACCCCTCGGTGAATTCTATGGTTTTACCATTTCTCACCTTTTACAAAGACTTTACTAACCGACATACAACTGGCCCTAAGGTTTTCGAGGTCACTAATTACGAATCAAAAGTCAAAATTACTAAAAACAAAATGGCGGTTCCAATATGGCGGACATATATATTTTTAAAATATCAGATTTAGCCGAAATTTGGTATTTAAGGGTTTTTGATGTCGCTGCTTACGAATCTAAGATAAATTTACAAGTCTCTGGGTTAATGGCGGTGCACCAAGACTACAGTTTGAGACCATACTATACTTTACAAAACAGAAGTAGGTATAATTGTAGTGTGTAGATTCCAAATCCAACAATCCTCTCTCCCTCTATCTCTGTCTTTAAGAGGTTCATCCACCTCCTGAGAGCCACACCCTAAACGTCCAGCCTTTATTAATATTTTACAAGTATAATGAGCCGCTAGCACCTTTCCCTCTCTCTCTCCCTCGTCAAAGAAAGAAAGACGCCGATGAGAAAACGAAACGAAGAATTATAAAAAAAAGAGATGCCGACGGAAGCAAAAAACGAAAGGGTGGATAGATACCTTTTTTTTTACAATTAATATTTTAACATTTGTGACACCCTATCATTAAAGAAACTGTGCTTATATAATAATTAAACGTAAGAGACAATAAATAATAATCAATTCCTTATATGATTGAGAAACTGGATTTCTGACACTTTGAATTTGATCTCCCCGAAATGAAACATTCGAACAATTTTAGATCTAAATATGATGCATGAGTAAATCTTGATTTGTAAATATTACATCTTTGGTCTTTTAAGTAGGTTCTTTCGCGACAATCCACACAAAAAGTTTTAGCCTCATAACCCCGTAAATATGAACGGTGCTAAAATTTTAAGATGCGTTTTTTAACGTGACTGTACTTTTTACACTTCTATATTCTATTTGTGAATGGATCGTTTCCAAGCCATTGATCTTATATCCCCTCCACTAAAAATAATCGCCCAAATATGGTTTTTATTTTTTATCAAAAACTACGAGGTAAATAATTTCAATTTTTTTTTAAGTTACTCCGAATATATTATTCTAACAATATTTCATCAAGATGGTGAAAGTCCTTCAATGAAAAAAAATAAAATAATGATCATTTTCCCACCCTTTCCCAATGTACCATATGTAAAAAATTTAATTTTTAATTGCAATTATTTAATGTTTAGTGTGATAAATCGTCTTCAAATTTTAACAGTGTGTTTATTATGCTTTTAGTGACTTAGAGCCTGGAGCACCGAGCGATGCTCGGTAAATGTTTTCCTCTAAATGGCTTAAGTTTCAAATTTCAAGGTTCTGCGACTTACCGAAAACGATCGATATATGAATGATTAAAATATTTATTTTACGACACTCCTAATTTACACCCCCTTCTTTTATTTCAATCGGATTAAAATTTATACACTACTAATAACTCATGAGACTTTATAAGTACACCGATTTTTAGTGAGATCGTTAGAGCAGTTTTTGAGAAACCGATTCTATATATATAAGAATTTCTCATTTAATAATAAGATATTCCAAGTTTGTATTTTTGCATTTGTGAAAGAACTACCTTAAAATAAAATAAATAAATAAAAATATTGAAATGAGATTCTTGGTTCGAGAAACTAAAAATAAATTTGAGAATTGTTTTTTTTTTAACTAAAATATTTAAATACCAATGGCGTGTTGTCCATTGATGTTGTGGATGCGGTGCATCCCTAAAATTTCAAACATTTAGAATATTTTCATAAATATAAAAAGTCGACTTGAAAATTTAGGGATCTCTAAATTTTCAAATTATTATATTATATTTCTTTTTTAAGTCACAAGATTTATTTTTTTATTTCTACCCTCGCTCACACAAAGCAGTATCCGTTTAGGGCAAAGGTTCCAAAATATATTTAAAAAAATCTAATGTTAAAATTTGAAAAATAACGAAAATGATGTCGTATTCGATGAAATTTGCAAAAAAAAAAATTCAAAAAATGGATTCGTACTTTTTGGACAGCATCCTCTGGTCGAAAAGTTCCCAACTGCCATTGTTAAATACACAATAATGTAGTATTATTTTTTACAATATTTCAAATAGAATTACCCAAGAATTTGCAATTTTTAGATTTTTTTAACATGTGGCTTTTGATATTTAGAAAAAGTTGATATGAGACATATACCTATGATTAACTCCATGTATTTGAAACTTCAAAGGATTCCCTCTCGTTTTGTCTAATTCGTCTGTCCATCTGTCTGTTTGTCTCATCTGCTGGAGAATATCAAGGAAGACATTCCACAAGGATAAATTGAATAAAAAAAAAAAAATAATAATAATTTGAAACAAAAAGTCATTGTCTTTGTGTGACTTAAGAAAGAAATAAAAAAAGAAAAGAAGAATAAGAATATTCTATCTTCTCTCTCTCTAGGTAATGTTAACCACGTCCCCCGTCCCCCCCTCCAATCCGCTTTCCTCTCCATCGGGATATAACTCGTGGAAAAATTTCAATTGCCAATAATTTCACTCATAGAAAGAAAAAACAAATCGCTTAGGATAAGATTTAATTTTTTCTTCGAAGAATATCTCAAAGAAAAACGGAACTAAATGTCACAATAAGGAAATACCCACTCTGTCTTTTAGACTTTAAATTGAGTTAGAATGGGAAGGCAACGAGAAACATCCCTGGGAAGAATGTCCACCAGGGAAAATTACTATGAGGATACTCTCCATAGTAATCGCCGAAGCTCGGAATCGAATATGCCACTTAGAGAAGAAAAATTAATTTAAAAATAGAAAAATTCTTACATCAATTAAATTTAATAAATTCTTTTCAGGGTTAAATATCAGAATCAATTGTTTTACTTATATTAATAACGTTTTCGGTAAAAAATATTGATTGTTTCATAGAATTGTATTTATTTAATATGATTTCTGTAAGTTATTTAATTTTTCATACTTAAATGTATTTGAGAGGCTAATTCAGTTTAATCAATAAAATAAATAAATAGTCATTCAAATGCTGCATCAATTTTACCAATCTTTTTAAAATTTTGTAAAATTAGAAATTATAATACGAATAATTAAATTTAAAATTAAAATTTTTAAAATTTTAGAAATCATTGGTGATATACATATGGATGACGGTCTCATATTTTACACAAGATAAATAGTATAAAATGCTATCGAAACATGATTAAAGTGTGAAACATTATATAATAATAATAATAATAATAATAATTGACAGCTAATTTTATAACAAAGCTAAATGATTATTAATAACGAGCTTTTCGTGCGTGCCTTCGGCACGCCCGCGAAGCTCGGCCCTCCGGGCTGGTGCCCTGGCGGGCGGCGTCTCGGTCCAAAAATTTTATTCCTTTTAAAAAACCACACTCCAAATGTATACCTGTAAACTCCCGAAAATACATACTCTCTTAAAAGTTTCGCCTCATTTTCGTCCTGACACAGCTACAGAAATGAGAATCTAGATATAAATCTGGGAGTATTTCTTATTTCTATAATCTACAGCATTGTGATATTTGTTGTGTGGAAATATGTAGATTTATTTAAATAAGTGGGATCGTGTGAGAAGGAGAATTATATTATATCATTTTTTTTAAATTTGGGATCGATAATCGATATAAGGCTCCGAATATTTAAAAGAGATCAGGTGTTGTTTGTATGACAGGCTGCTCCAGTATTGCCATGAGAAACTCGGGCGTGCGCTCTTTCTGTGCGCAAAGAAAAGCAAATTGAATATTTAATTTTTGAGTGGTGAGGGGGCGGGGAGGAGGAATAATTATCAATATATTTAATGTTTCTTAATTTAAAATCAATTGGAGTCTTTCATTTCAAAATTCGAGTCCAAATTACGATTATATTTCAAATTTGCCGCAAATATGCCGACGGCGCTCCCTGTCGGCGGCATTACGTCAGCGTTGCGGCAAATTAATCTGGACTAATCTATATAGTATATGATTAAAACAGCAAGTTTTATAGTAAGGCCCATCACGATGGTTGGATAGATCCGAGATTTTCGTTGAATATTAAAAGAGAAGAAGGTACTTGAATGTCACAGAAGATTTAACTCACGAAACTATTTGGTTTTTTATATTGAAAATCTTATCCAAATGTGTGTTTATGAACAATTTGGGCTATTCAAATACGGATACATTTTCCGAAACAACTTTTTATACTGTTTTGTTTATCTTCTCAGAGTGAGTGAAAGAGAAAAAGAGATAAGAGAGGAAGAAGGTGCCGCAGTGGATGGATCCTTAACTGTTGCTCAGCGATTTCTATTCGGTGAATTCATCAGAGAGATCGAGCTCCGTTCCTGTCTTCAAGTGTCGATGGATCAGTAAAAAGTTGAATCTCTTCTGATTGAGTGTCTGTCTATCTGTCTGCTTATCTTATTCTGAATGAACTGAACTCTCTCAATGATACGATTCATTCATAGGGCGGAGGATCAAAAGTTCAGGGTGGGGAGAGAGAGAGAGTTACTGGATATGGTGGATGGATGCGTGGAAGATAATGTTCTCTGTCATCTCACCTTGAACTAGAAAGAAATGTCTTCCGTTTCCCGAATTGCCGCCTCACTCCCAGTTCATCGGTTTAGATTAGATTCTAATCGAGGTGTAACGGTCTGTGCGGTTGGTCCACAATCCACTCAATTTACATCTTTTTAAAATTGATTCGAATGAATTATGCTAATTTCATTTCATTTTTTTTTTTTTTTTTTTAAGAATAGATATACAAATGATCTGATGATGATGATAATCTTTAAGACAAAGATACATAACAACAATCAACAGGAACAAAAAACCATCAGGATTTCGCCCTCAAGAGAAAAGATCAAAATTTGATTAAGTATAGAAGCTAAGCGACAAATAAGACATTCAATCATTGGATCTTCTTCATTTCTTATCTAACTTATATCTTAATTTATTAATAAAATCTGGTGTAACTTGTGCACAACACATAACTTTACCATATTCCAACCCTTTTGTACTATTTATATCAGTACTTACAAAGAGAAAGAGCGTAAAATATTGTATGTATTTGAAAAAAAATTGATATCGAGATTTTCTGGCCTGATCGTTCCACCAGTAATTATTACGTGAGGTAAGTAGAATGAAAAAAAATGTTGAAGATATTTTATTTTTGTTTACAGATACATTATTTAATAAATATAATTTTTAAACGCCTGTAGGGTAGGCTCTGCTAAACGTTTTTTTTTTGTTTTATATCTCATCGAGAACTAGATCATTTGGCCAGATCTTAAGTGAATATATTTATTATTTAAAAGGACCGTAGAGAGTTGGACCATAATTTAAATCAAAGGCAAAGTTTTTTAATGGGCCAAACGTTTCGTCACTGATTAGCGACTTCCTCAGTGGCTCATTTTATAAACTTATTTGTCAGGAGTTATTACTAGAAGAAAATAGATTTAATGGTGGATGAAAGATTTTTATTCAATTTTTAATTTTTTTATATAATTATTATAACGAAGAACAATTCAAATTGTTTTTCTTAATGTTTTATGTTGTCTTGATAACAAATTGAATGATTCGGTGAAGACATACTCTTTGGAATGCTTTTTCTTGTAGTAAGAACTCCTGACAAACATGTTTATAAAATGAGTCACTGAGGAAGTCGGAAATCAGTGACGAAACGTTTGGCCCATTTAATTAAAAAACTTTGCGTTTGATTTAAATTCTGGACCAACTCCCTAAGATCCTTTAAAATATTTGATTATGGATGCGAACAATGAAATATATTTATTATTAATATTATTATTTCATATTTGTGTTTGGGTGTGTGATGTGTGTAGAATTGTTTAAAAATTGGTGTAGGTGTCAGAAGTAAAACGGTTAGTTGCATAACATTTAGGTGTTAGGGCGTTGAAGAATCGAGGAGTGATTATTTCTATTTTTTGAATTCTCCCTCCACATTTCAGGCTTGTAGCGACACTATCAGTGTCCCGTTTTACTTTTTGAACGAAACAAGTGGAGGGAGAATTCAAAAAATCGAAATAATCACCCGTAGATTCTTCAATAGATTTTGAATTAGTTTTTGCACAAAAATAATACATAATTCCACAAGATGTGGCAACTGGTTAAATACATAGATTTTATAATATTAATTCTAAAATAAATACAATACTTGACCATACCCTGTATGGTCAAGTAAAAAGTGGTGTTTTTGCTTGGTGGGAGGTTAAGTATAAAAATTTGAAAATCTCTACATCAGGCGACGCCCAGCTGCCATGACAAAGGCCCTGAAGGTGCTTAAGAAAGATCGCTACCCAAGGGCATAATGTTTGTCAGAATTTTTAAACTTAATAACGAAGTGATGGCATTTTTCCAAAATAAAGAATCATAACTTTTGAAAAATGTCTCATAAATGATATTAAATTTACTAAAATGTCATATGAAGAACAAGGTTACTTAAAATTTCTTGAAATCAAAAGTTTTCTGAAATTTCGAAAAAGGATAAGAGCCACAGCAGTAACACCTAGGTAGAAAGATATAGATATATAAAATAACACTAAATTGTTACAGCATCTTTTTGTTTGTTCACTTGAAGAAGGTAGATTTTCATGGGGGGGGGGGCGGAAAACTGAAAAATGGGCGTTAGGCCAAATAAGTTTGGGAAACTATGATCTACACCAGTGGTTCTGAACCTTTTTAAGACCGCGACCCAAATTTGAGAAATATGTATCCCCAAAAGACAACACTGAGCGACCCAAAGAATATGCTTTGCGACACAAAATTGGGTCTCGACCCATAGGTTAATAACCACTGATCTACACACCATCGGTTTTCGAAACTGTGATTCGCGCGATTTATTTATGATTTGTGGTTACGAGCACGAATCGTTATTGAAATTCTAAAAATCAAAATTAGCAAATTAAAAATGAAATTAAAAAACAAATATTCAATTAATTTATTTCAAGCTAATTTATTTTAGTTGTTAGCAGGTACCTATTAAGCAATATAATTGGTTTTATTGATGAGTAAATATTAAATACCAACACCTCTCCATGTAATTTGTTGAGTTATAGTTTAATTTCATTATTATTATTATAATTTCCGAAACGGTTCCATATAAAATTTAATTTTTTAAAAAGTTACATTAAACAGCAAAGTTCGAAGACATTACTAAACTATAAAGAGAAAAAAATAGATTATATTTTCTTTCAACAACTGTATGATAGAATCATATGAAAATTAATAATTTAATATTAATTTTTATTATATATATCTTTTAATGCATTTATTTAGTTAGAGTTTATAAAATAGGAATTAGAATAAATTTAATTCTATAAATCGATAGGTTCGAAAACAAGCTCAAACTTGTTTGCACGAATTAAATGAAATCTTTTATTCGATCTTTCTAGGATTTTCCTTTTAACTATTGCTTGTACAATAACTAATACTCTCTATTGTAGGGTCCTAAGTTCACTCCACTCCACGACCCTATGCTCCCTTGAGCCCATGCGACTGGAATTGTGAACCCCGCCAAGCCAAAATCTATGCTTTCCAGCAAGGACTGGCTCCGTTAAAGAATCTCCAGTGAATTTTGTGCTCCTTTTTGTATCAATATCAATATTTAAAAAAAGAAAAAAAAATAGAAATAGATAAAACTCGAATTAAATTTCATAATTATAATTATTCAATTATTTTAAAAAAAAACAATAATTTAGACATTTTTTTGAGACTGATATAATAATATCTAAGGATTGGATGAAGTATTATTCTTTCTATTGATAATGGGAAGTCTTAGAGCATTCTCTACATAGGTACCAACTAACAATGGGAGAGGAGCCAAGAAGGAAGAGTTAGTGCTTCCTTTATTGAATATTTTGAACGCTGAGTAAGGAGGGAAGATCCTCCGAAAAGTCGGTTTCGAAACAATATTATAAAGGTAAAATATTTCCAATAAATATTTTCTGTTGGAAGAAGTCTCTTGTTCATTTCCGGACTGCCTACCTCCACTCCTGAGAAAACAATAATAATAAAGTAAAGAAAAATTTGACAAATTTAAAAAAATTAAAATATAAAATACTAGGTAGGTTTCACAAAAATAAAAGATCAGATACTTGTTTAGCACAACTCTATATATATTTCGTGGTATAAGCCATTCTTCAGGAGTTCACAAAGGACTCCTGAAGATGGGCTTATCCCAAGTCACTTAATGACTCGCCCTATGAAATTTTAACTTTTTTACTTGTAAAATGCCACTGTACCTAATCCATATTGATTAAATGTGTAACATTCTGTCTGTAAGAGGAGGCCCCTCCTGCGCGTGTAAATTCATGCTCTTGGAGCAAACTCAACCAAATGTTGTATACATATTCTGTGGACTCCCAGAAATCTAAAAATGCAAAAAATAACCACCCAAAATGGGGGGGAGGGTCAAAAATGAAAATTCTTACGCTTGGAGCAAACTCAACCAAATTTTGTATACATATTCTGTGGACTCCCAGAATTCTAAAAATGCAAAAATTAACCACCCAAAGTGCGGGGAAGGGTCAAAAAATAAAAATTCTTACCCTTGGAGCAAACTCAACCAAATTTTGTATACATATTCTGTGGACTCGCAGAAGTCTAAAAATGCAAAAATTAACCACCCAAAATATCCTTGGTGAACTCCCGAAGATCGGCTTATACCCCCGAATATATATAGAGTCGTGCTAAACAAGCATCTGATCTTTTATTTTTGTGAAACCTACCTACCTAGTATTTTATATTTTAAATTTTAAAGTTTCAAAAATTTGTCAAAATTTTCTTTACTTTATTTAAAATGTTTCACCAAGAACCCACACCATTCTCCCATAACAAAAAACAATAATAAATTTAATATTCTATCAAATATTGAATTATTAAATTTTATATGGAATATTGTATAATACCTACAAATGAAGAGCAAAAGTCAGGGTTTAATTTTTATTAATATGAAATTTAAATGGCCTGGTGCGTATTGGATATGTTAATTTTTTAAAAGGAGGATGAATGAAATTCAATTGCTTCTTTCCAGTAACTGTAGACCAGAATAATAGTGAGTTAGTGGGTTCACAGGGCATTAATTGTTTGCTAATTACAGATATGAGTATCTTACATGGACAAAATTAGCGGAACGTATACCTAATAAAGAAAATTTTATAAAATTTAAATAAAATATGAAATTTGAGGAAAAATCAATATTTTTGTGAGTTATTAAAATCAATAAAAGTAAGAATAAAAAGAATATTTTAACAAATTAATCAAGAAACTAAAAGATAAGTGTCATCGCTTTAAGGGAGTTCGAGACAGCTTATCTATCTGGTTGATCTTCGAAAAAATCCTTTGTATTTCTGCAGAGTGACAACGTCTCGCCTACTAAATTTTTTAATAAAAAAATTTGTTAATAGTGAGGTTAATTTCGAATAAAAATCTTTGTTTTGATAATATTAATAAAAAGAATATTGAGATAAATTTTCTCTCATTATAAAAACATTTTTTTAACACAAAAACAATTTCAAGAAATAGAGTTGGAATTCTACACTTGTGCTTTTGTTATATTCTGTTGGCTGTAAATAACTTTTTATTTTTTTTTTACATTTATGAATAGCTAATTAACTATAGACTGTCAAATCTATTGAAAATTTTTCATTCGATTCATAAAAGGTGGATTATTGATCTGTATAAATTTGTTGAAAATGATATAAATTGTATAGAAGTCATAGCCCTTTTAAAAGCTCGGTCCATTTACTTCCATGTTAAAAGGTCAATTTTCAATAATTTATTTCTCGGTAATGGGACAGATGATCAACTTCAAATTTTGGGAATAAATATTTAATAAATAAATGCTTCGATGGTAAAAATTTGAGAATTTTCTTATAAAAATGATAAAGAGTTCCGAACCCCCTTAAATCGAATAATAGCTTCTTTTTTGTTCCGCTAATTTTGTCCAAACGTATATTTGGATAAACCACTTGAATTAATAAAAAATCAACTGGTGTATTCACCACACGACTTTCACATTTTCATTTATTTGAAGTCATCGCGACACTACTTATTTACACCCCCTTCCTTTATTTCGTTTTTTTTTTCAAAAAACGGCTATACGATTTTTTAAAAAATTAGTGTATTTATCAAGTGTCATGAGTTAATAGTTGTGTCAAATTTTTAATCCGATTGAATTAAAGGAAGGGGTTGTAAATTAGGAGTGTCGTAAAATAAATATTTTAATCGTTCATATCTCGTCTTCGGAAAGTCGCAGAGCCTTGAAATTTGAAACTTAAGCTATCTAGAGGCTACAAGAAGTATAACAAGATTTTGGCTAAAATATTGATGTTTACGTACGTAAGAATTTACCCCCCTTGCGTTTCGCAACCATAAGTCTCAGAGATTCGAAATTCGAAACTTAAGCTTGATATAGGCTAGAAGGAGAACATCAAGCTTTTGGTTTAAATCGAAAGTGGACATTTACATGAAATATTTTTCGTTTTTTTTTTATTTTCTCAAAAACGGCTCGAAAGATTTTTTTAAAAATTAGTGTATATATCAAGTGTCAAGACACAATAATTACTGGAAAGAAGCAATTGAATTTAATTCATCCTCCTTTAAAAAGTTATTTTTTATTAACTTTCAATTAAATTGAGTAAATAGTTAACCTAGGAAAGATTGTATGTTCTAAATAATAAAAACAAAGTGACAATTATATATGGATGGAAATGAAATTGCAAGTCACGTGGAGTGTATTGAACCAAGAGTGCTTGAGAGAGAGGGAGAAGATCAGTTGGGCAAGGTCGTCGTCGTCGTGGTCGTAGCGCAGCATCCTCAACAGGTCCAGGGAAGCCAACCAACCACTTGATGCTGCTGCTGCTGCTGAGGCTGCTGCTGGTGCTCAGTGCTCAGTCAGAAGGAAATACCGCAGCCGCCTCGCCGTCCTGATCTAGAGCATTGGCTCGCTCAGCCTTAAAAGGCAACCTGCTGGCCCGCCCGGGTCCACACAAGGGCAACCACCTCTCCCCCACCCACCCTATTCTAATTTTATTTATTATATGTTTATATTTTATATATTAAAAAGAGTATTTATTTTTAAGTGTAAATTAAAAAGATTGCCCTTTTCTGGTTAAAAATAAACATATACCTAGATAAAGTAAAGAAAAAGTAAAAATAAAAATTTAATTTTAAAATATTTTAAAATTCTTCATAGGTTTCACAAAAATTAAAGACAAGATGCTTGTTAGCTTCATAGAGATAATTTTTATAAAAAAAAAATAAAACCGACTTCAAAAAAATTAAATGCAACAAATAAGATAATAATAACTCAAAAATCAAATAAAATACACTAAAAGGTATAAAATAATTATCTTATTTAGTTACAACTACACGACGAAATTTTTACATGAAATCACTTTTTAAAGCCGGTGCCAAACATATACATTTTATGAATAGCACTCGACGGATCTTACTTAGTATGTTTGGCGGGTAAGCTCTCTTAAATAGTTTGTTTAGCACCGACTTCAAAAAGTGATTTCATGTAAAAATTTCGTGGTGTAGTTGTAACTAAATTACATAACTATTTTATACCTTTTAGTGTATTTTATTTGATTTTTGAGTTATTATTATATTTGTTGCATTTAATTTTTTTGAAGTCGTTTTTATTTATTTTTTTTATAAAAATTATTTTTATTTTTCTCTTTTTAGTGATGTTATTAATAGTGAGTTAAGATAATATTTTGTATGCATCTCGTAAGAGAAAGGGTCGGGCGAATGAATCAGAAAATGATAAAAAATTCAATTCATAAATATAGAAATTCTCTCGAAACATTTGCGGGTTTTAAATAAACGTTTTAAGATTGTTTTTTTATAAAAGATTTTATTTATTATAATTTCGATAATTTGCTCATATGAATTGGAGATTTACGTTATTTCTTCATTGATCATATCATCAGAACTTGACCAAATTAATATGGGACCACCCCTAAGGTGCCCCCTTTCCAATAAAAAAAGAATCATCGAAATCGGTCCATGTGGCAAAAAGTTCTCGCTGAAGATAAATAAAATTAATAAATAAATAAATAGTTAGTTATCTTGACTATCTTGGACGTATACTGATCCAAACGCAGAAAGAATCATTAAAATCGGTTTATAAACAAAGAAGTTATGCCTGAACAAACATAACAAAAAAGGTCCAATACAAATGAAAAAAAAACGGGACCAATCGGAAACTATACTGAATCCAGTACAAAAAAATCATCAATATCGATTCAGAATTGGCGAAGAAATCAGATAACATAGATACAAAAAAAAAAAAAAAAAAAAAAACAGTCGAATTGATAACCTCCTCCTTTTTTGAAGTCGGTTAAAAATAGTTTTCTCTGTGAACTTTTGAAGATGGGAACGTATCCCGAAATATATATAGAGTCATGCTAATTTTTAAATTAAATTTTTTTTTTACTTTATTTAAATATGTTTCACCATGAACATACATCATTCTCCCTTAACAAAATATAACTACATATACCTATATAAATAAATATAATTTAGAAATGTAGCTGTTAAATCTTTGATTTTTGTGATTAATTTTATTAAGAGTTGAAATTTTATTAAAATCACACATAATAAATTATAATTATTTATTTAAGAAGAAAAAAAAATACAATAACGACGTTTTGATCGATTTATTCTGCAAACGTTCTCAAGTATGAGCACCCACTCCTATTTTAGGTTAACTGGATTGGTCATTCATTCTCAAGTTGTATATAGGCTAGGAGTACATACTTGAGAAGGATCGCGGAATAAGCCGATCGAAATGTCGTATTATTTGTTGTTATAAATAATTATAATTAATTATATGTGATTACAATTACCTTATAAATCCCAAAATAATTGAGATATCAAATTCGTTCTTATTTGTAATTGATAAAGAGAGAATTCGGGAACGAGTGGGATTTTTTTTTCCATAATTTTAAGTTAACCAGTTTCTAAACACTGGCGGGTACAAAAATCGCATAGAAAGGGCCACTTTAAAATTCACTCAAACGTCATTTTAAATCAAAATAAATTAAAAAAAATTAAAACTTTATAAAGAGATTTTTACAAAAATACCTTACTCTTTATGATGAAGAAATTTATTTTTTTATTTTTGACCCCACATAAAAATCAACCCTCCCCAAAATAACCATTCGATTAGAATTGGGGTAAATGAATAGATATAACTTCTAAATTTCAAGTTTTTATCCTATTTAGTTTAAGAGTTACAATACTCTGACAAACGGACAGAAATTGTAGTAAAAAAAATAGAAACCGGTTTTATTTTTAAAACAAAATGCTAAAAATTGTACATTTTATGTAATTATTTTGCCCAAAATCAAATAGAATATATCAAAATTTTAATCAGATGATGATATGAGGGAGTAGTCGAAATGAAAAAGTATTTTTATCTTAGGGTGTGCGGTATCCTTGTACAGACCTCATTAAGTAGAAGATTTAGCAAATTTAAATTTAATTTAGTTTAAATTAACTGTGTGGGAGCCCCCGGAAGTACCCATTTTTGGCAATTTTTGTACTTAATAGGGAAACAAATTATATATACTTAGTTAAGGTCATTCTCTCATTATTTTATTCAAGGTCTGGGAGTAAATATAGGTATAAAAGAGTATAGCGAGTCTTAAAAAAAAATTTCAACATTTTCTTATTAAAAATAAATTAGGAAATGGTGTTATTATGAACGAGAGTAATATAATTGATATTTTGAAATTAATAAAAATCTCAGGAAATAATTTTATTTGCTACATTTTAATTATTATTATATTATTTATTTAAAAAAATCAAATCCAGAGATATGGACAGACGGTTATTGGTATTCCACCTTCCTTGTTTTATTCAATTACTAGTTTTGTTATTTGTGTTGCTGTAGTTGGCGCCTCGAGTGTCACTTAACAACAGTTAGCGTCATTTGAACGTGCTGTTGTTTGTTTGTGAGCGAATATTAGAAACATTAAAATAAATGAAGATAATTTGACAGGTTAAAAAAGAACCGATGAAGAGAATAATAAGATAATAATGCGATACACGTGCGATTGTATCCTGTTATCTTTGCACCCTTGCCGCCTCCAGGCCACCCGTATCCCGTGTCCGTGTCTCCTCGATCTTTTCACCTCTTGTTGTTTACTTGATTTGCCATCAATTGATGACGTTGTTTAACGGATATCGAAACTCACAGATGTGAGAAAAGATTATTACACTTAAACCGCAAAATTCAATCAATCAATATCCAATATATTTTAATACCATAGAATGATTTTTTTGTTTAAATTGGAAATACTATATCAAATGATAAAAAATAACAAAAAATAAAAATATGTATGTAAATATACAAATAAAGTGATTATTTGCCGACGAGCTTGTTGAAAGAAAAATTCCCATATAGAATTTGAACTATAAGGTTATGAACAGTGAACACTTAGGCTAACTTTAGAAAGAATGCAGGCAGTCCGTTTCCGCTTTTCCAGCGGCGCCTATATGTTAATATTTATTTTTTGATGCCGGTAATGCTAAAGCGGGAAACCTGCTTTCTTTATTAACAACTTAACCTTCTATAAAAACACAATGAATGAAAATCATTTAAGGTTTGTACCCCTTCGATCAGCTAAATAAACTAACCGTTAGATATGTAGGCTAGAACCAAAGATGCTACCAATATATGAGATATTTTGGTTTGAGTCCCAAAAATAAACATACACAAGGCAACAAAGCACCCAACATAACGCACTGATTTCTGAAGTCAACCTAATTTTAACTTGAAGTTGGTGGATTAACTTGAATTAAAAGTGGTTTTGACTTTATTTAATAAAGGAACTCGATATTCGTTATCTCCTTTTGTAGTCCAATTTAAAATATATCACATAATGTATTAGTCAAGTCTATGACTAAGAGACAGCCTCGAAGTCAAAATAGCTCTCAGATTGAGGTTATTTTGTGAAGTTGCTTGCCAAACTGAAGATTCGCCGATTTAGGTGGTTCTCAAAGATAACCAGCAGTTTGATCAGAGTCAAACAAACTTCTAATGTTAGTTATATCAATCACTTTTTGGGGTGGTAAAATTTATCCTGACTTATAGTACTTTTTGAATTTTCATCATAAAAACAACTTTCATTTTCACTCTGACTATAATTTTTTTCCAAGTGCAATAATTTTGTAAACTTAGCTGTGAGCTATATTCATAATAAAAAATATGATAAGAACAACCTGTCTGTCCTTGACGTTTTTTTTATCCGGGCCTTCCGGGGTAATGGAGATAAATATATATAGAAAATATAAGAGAGTTAATGAAATGACATGGTAATATAACGGTATGGAAATGTATTGTATTTCATTCTAAGTCGATATTAAAATGAAATATGGACTGAATATTGTCAAAGTGGGGTTAACAAGAATCTTCTGAGATATATTATTTAAAAAGGCGGTAGAGTGGACTTTCAAGAAACTCTACTCGTATATGACAAGAATATTTTTTTTCAATGAAATCGAATGAAAGAAGGCGCACGAGGAAGATGCAGCCCTATGGATCTCGAGAGACCCTTCCATTACCGAAGAGAAGGGAAAGTTGATCAAGTGAAATGGTGGAGGTGGAGGTGTTTGTGTATCCGGTTTTTGAAGGTTTGAAGATTATAAGTGTCGGGAAAGATGGAGGCCGGGAGAGAGTGTTATGTGCTGCATTTTCATTTTGAGTTCTATTGGAGATGTTTGGCCAGATAAGGTGGATTTTTATTTATGGAACTGAATAAGTTATTAAACGGTTTGGGCAAAAAGTTGTGAGTTAATAAACACATTAACGGGACAAATGGATTAATCGGTTTAACAGACTAAGACTGTGAGTATCTAAGCAAATGTCTGTATTGTGAACTTGTTGAAATCCTCGTGGTTCTTCATAAACAAATCAATATTAATTAACTTAGAACTATTTATTCATTAACAAAGAATTTCATCCATTTCCTTCTGTCGTAGAAGGAATTAAGAAAAATTTTATCACAACATGAGTAGAGGAATTTTCGAGATTGAAACAAAAGACTATCACAAAGAACATAACTAATGACAAATATACTTTTACTTATGTACCTATAATAACAACATTCTGGTCATCTTATAAAAATATTAATTTTCAAAAATCTGAAAATCACTTAAATTTATTTCTTGTACCTATTATATAAAAAACATTTATAATATTTGACTATCAAGTTCAAGATTAATTGACTATGGTTTCAAATTAATTAACTAAATACTGGTAAACTTTTATTTTAAAAATATTAATAATGAAAAGTTTTTAATTTAGATATTTTAAAAAATTTTACTAAAAACGTATAAGTAATTTAATAAATATGAATTAAAATTACGCGTATCTTCCTTTGAAAGGTGCCTATGTAAACAAAAGAACAACCCAAACTGAAGAATTTCCACGTATACAAATTAATCACACACACCATATTCAAGTATATAGCACGAGTGGAGTTAAACTTATGAATTCCAATGGTGTATCAATAAAAAATTCCTTCTAAATTAAGTTTTTGCCTGAAGTTAAGTATAATTAATTACATAAAAGAATCAAAAACCTGAGTTGGGAGCTAGATATAAACCAGATTTATTTGTATATATTTTCTGGGTCTTGAAGAGACTGAAAATATTTTTTTCAAATTTTTTATCTTTCATGAATATTCCAAATTCCTTCCCATTTTCATTCATTCCAAAGTTCTTCAAGACATGACTCCACAAATATATACCCCCGATTCCAATCAGATTTTTAAATATTTCTAAAGTTGATAGACTGTAGAATTTGAGAAAACAGGAAGGAAATCTTCGAACATAGATCATCAACCGAGGAGATGTGTTCATTCCAAGACTGGTCAAATGCGGCAGAGACGCCCAGCATGGATAGGCTGTCACACATTTTCAGGGGATTCGAATCGAAGTAAATGTCAGGGAAATTTTTATTTTCGCGCCTAGAAATTAGACAACATTGAGTCTTGTTTGCATTAAAGTTAACTAAATTTTGGGAGCCCCATTTATTCAGTTTGTCTAGATCGAGAGTGATTGAGGAGGCAACATTGATTCGATTATTCGGGAGTGAGGGTTTGCCGTGCAGAGTGCTATCGTCGGCGTAACAGTGAGTGGGGTTTGACGTTTGATCGATAAGGTCGTTTATATAGATTAGGAAGAGTGTGGAGGAGATTACAGAGCCTCGGGGAACACCAGCGTTTGTGGAGAACGATTCAGATGATATTCCATCTTTGAAATGTTCGCAAAAGTGTGGTAAGTGTGATGCATTTTTAAGGAAATAATTATTAAAAAATTATTTTTGCCGATCGTAATACAGTTCGATTTTATTGAACAAATTTCAAGAATGACCTCTATTTAATCAGAGTTATTGTGGATTATTTTTATTACATGTTAGAAGGATAGAAAGTATGTACATCCATCAGAAATTGACCTTTGATGCCAAAAATTTATCAGGCTATTGACTAGGGAGTTAAACTCTTTTGACATGTAATAGATTCATAATAATTGGGATTAAGTAAAGGACTCTGAAGGGAATTATATTTTATTAGAAAATTACATCATCATCATCGAGCAAAGTCCTGAAATTGGTTGGACGCAACCACCCGCCTCCACACAACAATGTCACATGTCAAATCTTCCACATGTCTTAAGTCCCATTATCTGAGTAAATCTCGAAAATAAACCCTCTTCTTTCTCATGAATAACTATAAAAATTATTTCTATAAATATGTCTCACTGATTAAAAATTAAAATGGTATTTTGAAATTAAAAGACGACAATTTTTCGTTTCAAGAGAAATTGAAACATAAAGAGAGAGGGAGACTAGGAAATAGTGAATGTCTAATTCTTTAATAATTTCTTTTCCGATTTTTATTTTTTTTTCATTTATTTTTAATTTAGTTGAGTGTTTGAACTAAAAAAATGAATTGTTATCTTCATTTTTAATTAAAAAATGTTTAATCACAAGTTTTTGATGTAGGTAAACTAGAAAACACACATACACACGAACACATGAAATGAAAAGTTTAATTAAAAACAAGTGAGAGAGAAAGAGAAATATGAAGGGTCGTAGATGAAAAAATAACAGATAAATTATTACTTGAGGAATGAATTTTTATATAAATAGAAAACTGAAGTGGTTTCTCATAGTTACTTCTCACTAAGTATCTTTATTAAGATAGATAGATTGGCGGTTTAACCCTCATATTAATTCATCTTGGTTAATTTTTATCGAATTTTAATTTACTTCTTAATTTAACATGTACGAAGTTCCAGTTGGCATATGATAACCAAAGCTGGGTAACCCATAATGCGTTTAATTCTTACATGAGTGCCTCCTAAAATACTGTTTACGCTTAGCATATTTGTAGCTGTCACGATCTCTTTTTGTTAAATACATATAATAGAATTTATTGGGGAATACAACGTTTAAACCCTTTAACTTTACTAAAAACCAATAAAAGTTGAATTGCACAGAAATTCTGGTAAATAAGTTTGTTTGATTGAGTCAGGTAGAGTGGTAGACTGTGACCAAAAGTTATATAGTCACAACGTAATATATATATATATATGGTATTAGGTCTTAAATAAGTGATCATTTTTGAAATAATGTGAATTTGGATCAATATAGCTGATCCAGTCTGTTACATGTTTTGCTGAGGACTTGCTAATCTCTTTTTGCAATAAAATTGCAGTTCATATCCGATTAAGGATTCTAGCCATTGCCGGTAAATGCAAAAAATTAGCCAATAAATTTATATATAGGTATATATTCTTTACATTGGGAAACATGCCTGTATTTAACTCAAAATTACGAAAGTATTATTGAATAGAAAAAGAAGCTTCCTATATAAATATAACATATGAAAAATTAAAATTAGCTCATTCATTCAAAATCTGTGATTTTAAAGTTGAAGCTTTCCGTAAATAGAAAATAAATTAGGGAAGAACAACAAAATATAAGCAGGATTATCAAGTAGATCAGTAAATTATTTGATACAACATGTGAGTGTACAGAGGTAAGTGAACTTGGCTAATACACAACAACATAAATAACACATGAAAAAATAAAATTCATTCATTCATTCAAATTCTGTGATTTTAAAGTTGAAGCTTTCAGTAAATATTGAAAACAAATTGGGGAAGAATAAGAAAAGATTTGCAAGATTATCAAGTAGAGCAATTAAATTATTTGATACAACATGTGTGTGTACAGAGGTAAGTGAACTTCGCTAATACACAACAACATAAATAACATATTAGAAAATAAAATTTATTCATTCAAATTCTGTGATTTTAAAGTTTAAGCTTTCATTAAATATTGAAAACAAATTGGGGAAGAATAAGAAAAGATTTACAGGATTATCAAGTAGAGCAATAAAATTATTTGATACAACATGTGAGTGTACAGAGGTAAGTGAACTTTGCTAATACACAACAACATACCTGCACGGAACACAAACAACAACAACACCGGTTGTCGGACGTTCACTGAGCATCCAGAAGATAACCAGGGTGACAACTCACACACTCAATTGATCAACACAACAAGATTTCACAATAAATGGGATAGGGTTATACAGGGGCTAGTGTGGGTGTAACACTGAAAACAAATCACAAGAACACACAAGCATTCAAACAAAAATAAGATAATTAAAGAAAGACAGTTTGAAAAGAGAGTACCGATCAGACCGGCTGATCAGCGAACAATGCGAGGAACTCACGAGAGACCACAAGCTGCGAATGCAAACCATGTGGGTAGAGAGCGCTAGTGTCGTCGACGTCGCCCCTCCCTCCCGAAGGAACAGACTCGGAAACATCAGGGCCTCTCGCCATCTCAACATCTATCCCCTTGCATATAGAGAGGACCAATGGACAGATTGGTAACCCACCATAGATCATAATAGAGGTTGGGTTAATTTTTCTGGCTTGTGTCTAATCAAGCATATTGACGAAATGAATACGGGTAATGGTAGGGTGAAGGGGCGCGACGGTGATAGTTAACGAGAAAAAGAATCTCAAGGGGTTTGAATCAAAAAGTCTACGGGGATTAATAAATGTTCATATGTTGTTATAATGTTACTCTGCATGATGCTGAAATTGATTCTCTAATCTATTTTAATAGAAAAATATTTGATTTGATTTATGTTTATAGCAAAAACAGGGTGGAAGATTGTGATTCACTGCTTGGTATTTTTAGTATTAATCGAATTTTGTTGAACAAATCTTTTTTGACGTTCCAGATTGTTTTTTAAAAACTTTCTGTTATTCTTTTCTGGCAGTGGCGAGATTGTCTATCTTTCTCTGTGTTTTGACCGCCAAAATAGCGAGGTTACATTTCCCCGATGAAATTATGAGCCTAATTCTAGTAGATTCTTTACACCTAAAGACGCAGTATAAGCCGTCAGACTTAGGGCCGGTTGTATGTCGCTTTGTAAATGCTTTTAGATAGATGGTAAATGGTGGGACTGGGATGGCCAATCAGATGACAGGCACTTTCAGTGGCACTTTCATCTGATTGGCCATCCCTTTCAGTGCCTGTCATCTGATTGGCCATCCCAGTCCCTCCATTTACCATCTACCCTTTGTCACTTGTAAAAAGCATTTACAAAGCGACATACAACCGGTGAGATGAACACAGAAACAATTTCTTTCAGAAAAAATTATTGTGTACTGATAGGGAATTGAATCCGAGACCTCATATTTTATAGACAGACTACCTGCAATGCCCGCCTTCGGTGGCCTTCTTGCGAGTCAGGAGCCCCCCGAACCCCACCCTCACCCCCTGCCTCCAAACCCCCTTTTGGGGTCAAAATATCAAGACGTTATATAGCAATAAACGTAAGATAGACGATATCTGATCCAAATATGAAATTTCATAATAAATCGCTTCAGCAGTTTTTACGTGAATCGTGAGCAACTTTTCACGGAACCCACGGAAACATACAGACATACAGAAAGATAGAAATTTCGTTGAGGGTGTTTTCGTTCATAACTTTGGTTAAAACGTGTGCAACCAAAATTTGGCGTGATTTGGACCAATGTACAGGAAAACCTTAATTTTATATATATACCTATATATATCAACACAGGAATTATTTAACGGGTTATAGTGAAACACCACTATAACCCGTTAAATAATTCCTGTGTTTAATATGTTTCACTATAAACCAACACCGCTTTCCCTAAACTTTATATATATATCAAGATAGATAGATAGATACTCTGATATTTAAACAATGAACCTGCTCAGAATAATAACCAATAGAGATATATACCTATATCGGTATTGCGAGATCAGAGAAATAAATATGTAAATAATAATTTAAAAATATATAATTAGAGAATTTTTCAATATCAAAAACATATTGCCCCGACTTTTACAAATAATCTTCAAAATTTAAATAGTGAATGTAAAGCTCTCGTTTTTCGTGTAAATTATGAGAGGTTTGTTGTTTTAATTTTTTCATGTTAAAATTTATTATAAAAGGTGATAAAAGATTGGGCCTATGGCTCCTGAAAATGTAAATTCGGACCAATTACCTTAAGTTAATTTTCAATATCCACATTCTGAACTTGTACAAATAGTCTCCAATTCACTCTTTTGTTAAGCGGTCTCAGTTAAATGAAAGATGTTACATCTGTTTAAATAAAATAAAATAAATATGTGTACTTATGGTGCAGTGTGACTGGAAGACACATTTTTTAAATAAACACTTTCATTCGAATTATCGGGTGCGCATATATGTAAGTGAAAGGAAAGAAATATTTATCTTGGTTTTTCAATAATTTACAAATAAATAATTCAGGTTCGGTATTAAATAAGAATATCTTTATATTTTTGTCATGTCTATCTGTCTTTTAAGAGTTAAAGCTGATGTATGCATCAATATTTGTGAATTCACATGCGAAGGGAAATTGTAGATAAAATATAGTGTGAGCTCTACTTGTAAAATTATTTTGTTCACTATAAAAAATTAGTTCGAATGTAAGATGAAAAAACTATTTATTTTGGTGTTTCGCATGTGGAAGTTTGCAAATTGTTCCAATGGCAACATAATCTAAATAAAATTTGTAAAAATAAAAATATAGGTATAGTAAAAGAATCAGAGAAAGAATAAATGATTTATAGTAAAAGAAATTTTGAAGAAAACTACTTTTAGAAACTCCTACAATTAGATATCTGAGTGTTTTTGGAGTAAACATCCTTCTGGTATTCAAAGTTCCGTAAAAATATAACATGTTTTGTGATTGTAAACTAACAATGAATAAAATCTCATTATGATTTATAAAATAATATTATAGCTTTAATTGATGCTCCTTTCTCTCATTGGACAAAACTAAACTTGATCTTTCTTTTTTGCAAGACCAAGACCAATTCTGGTCATCACTACTTTGAAATTTTTGAGATTTATTTACTCTGACAACTTAGATATATATAATGGGTTGGAAAGGAAAAAAATATTGGGCGGGGGTCTTAAAAATGAATTTATAGGACTAGGCAAAAATAAAAGGAGAAAGAAAGGCGCGCCTAATAGCTAGATAACCCGTTGACCAGTCTCTGCTTTTGCTTATGGAGTCCGTTATTATTATTATTATTATTTGCAGGGCACCCTAGAACGTTAGAAAATGAAGTATCTAAAACTTATGTGAAATTTTTTTTCTAGATTCGGACTGTAGCCAATACAGTGAAGTGGCGGAATTTTGTATATCTAAGAGCTACAATAATTATAATAAATGGTTAGATTCTAAAACGTCGTCAAAGTTAATCAAATGAAAAAAAACACCAAAAGATTCTGTAAATGAAGATAATTTAGATAGTTAGATTTTTTTTTTATAAATTTTATTAAACCAATTATTTTACATTAATTAATGTATACATTGTATTTTTGCTTCGATTCCGGAGATCACTTCTCCACCATCGAGTGTCCTTATTCATCTTTAGTCCTTGTTTTTAATAAGAGGAAAAATCTATTTAGATAAAAAACCTCTTTTCCGATAATTATTTAAATTCCATTATTCCCCAATCAAGTCGATTGGTTTGCTAATCGCCCTATCCCATTCATCCCAGATAGTTAGATTTTTTTTTTTTTTTTATAAATTTTATTAAACCAATTATTTTACATTAATTAATGTATACCATGTATTTTAGCTTCGATTCCGGAGATTGCTTCTCCACCATCGAGTGTCCTTATTTATCTTTAGTCCTTGTTTTTAATAAGAGGAAAAATCTAATTAGATAAAAAAACCTCTTTTCCGATAATTATTTCAATTCCATTATTCCCCAATCAAGTCGATTGGTATTGCCTCCCCATCTCTCTCTCCTCTCCCATTCCCAGATAGTTAGATTTTTTTTTTTTTTTTATAAATTTTTTTAAACCAATTATTTTACATTAATAATGTATACATTGTATTTTGCTTCTGATTTCGGAGATAACTTCTCCACCATCGAGTGTCCTTATTTATCTTTAGTCCTTGTTTTTAATAAGAGGAAAAATCTAATTAGATAAAAAAACCTCTTTTCCGATAATTATTTTAATTCCATTATTCCCCAATCAAATCGATTGGATTGAATTCTCCGTCCATCCAGATAGTTAGATTATCCGAAAATTAATTTATAATATAGGTTTGTCAGAATTTGCCTGTGGGATTGGCCGAGGTATTCAATTAATTTGAAAAGATTTTCTTGCCGTGAGTAGCAACATTGTTGATTTTTAGACGAAATTATAAGTGTGTTCTCGGCTTGATGAAAATAAGCGTACACCTATATTTAAATGAAAATTTATGGCACAGCCAGAGTACGCATGCCAAGTTTGAGCATTTGCAGAACACGCTATACGCTATTTACCCGAACAATTTAGAGTCACATTCGACCCCCTGCAGCTCAGGACCCATTGGAGATAAAGAGCTGAAATTATATAGATTTAATTATGTAATCGATTTTGTAGAGTAAATATAGTAAAAATATATTCTGGGATATGGACTTGAGAAAATAGATAATTTTGGCACTGACTGACTGACAGATCACCTAAATCTATAGAGTACTTCGTACTTCTAATCATTCTACCACTATGAAATTTTGTATAATAGTAGAGTTTGGAACACAATTAAAGAGAGAATTCTAAAAACTCAAACTTTCTCTCTTTCAACCCCTAAAATGAAGGGGTGAAAATCGAAGAGTAAATTTGCATTTATTAAATACCTATACGAAATGACCTTAGATGCTAAAATTTGACAATTTTCTAGTGTTTGGGGGATGAACAAAGGTGAAAATTAATAACGAAAACTTTACTACACTTTAAAAAAATGAAGAGGTGGAATTTGTAGAGTAAATTAACCCCCTAAAAAAAATAATAAAAGCTTACAAATAAGAGTAAATTAACCCCTCAAAAAAATAATAATAATAATAAATAAAAATAAAAGCTTACAAAAAGAAGAGAAATCTCACTGAAAACACTTCAGCGACAAACAGGCCAAGTTAGAAAAAGTAGTGAAAACTAGAGTGCAACAGCCAAGTTAAATTCGCAAAGAATATTAAGTCGAGAAAATAGTAATCTCAATTAAAATGCATTCTTTCCATTTTGAACGACAATTTACATTTATAGATTCTAAATTTTTAATTTATATTATTTTCATAAAAATTGACTGGTCACGAATTTATTTAATTTACCCTAATGGCATAATGCGTAACAGTCAAGTTTCATGAAAATAATTTAAATTAAAAATTTATAATCCATAAATCTGGATTGTCATTCAAAATGGAAAAAATACATTTGAATTGAAATTACTATTTTCTCGAATTAATTATTCTTGGCCAATTTAACTTGGCTGTCTTCTATAGATTTCAATACTTTTTGGCCTCTTTTTTCACAGAAGTATTTAATACACAGAATCCCTCATAGATTCCCTCTTGATAATGTACTCGATAAAACCTTCAATTTTTTTTACCTTTCCTGTTCGGAAATGTCTGAAACTTGGAAAAAATAATTTTCAAGAATGCCTTTTTTATCTTTGCCTGTCTTCTAAATAATATTGTAAAATAATAAATACATTCTTAAGATGTTTTCTCAGACTGTTTAATCGACAGCTAATAAAAATATCGTAATAATTGTTTAGGAGAAAAGAAAAGAAGAAAACATGTTAACTACATCTTCATCACCATGGAGCTTTAATTTTCAGAAACCAAACATATGGTTTTTTGAAGACAAGCGGATTTCTTAAAGATGACTGACTACATGACTTGGTTATATGGTAGAAAGCAATGCAGAAGAAATTTTAAATTCTCTCACACAACAAATGGTAAAAACAATATGCGGTATGTATATTTCATTTTCATTGCTTATTTCTATTCTAATCATAAATATATTTTCAAGATTGAAAACTTTATTATAACTCGAGAAACATATATGTTTCAAAGCGATTTTATATCTGAACAATTTTTACTTTATCCAAGATTGAGTTGTTTACCAAAAAAGAATTTAGTCTTTTTGATTTTAAGTCGATTCTTCCACGTTTTAAGTCGATTCTTCCACGTTTTAAGTAGAGGTTGCCATTAATAGGCACAACATCCAAAATGGAATGCAATAAGGTTATTCCTCTAGTATTAGATAAGAATCGATTGTTATTTTTGATTTTAAGTTGATTCCTCCATGTCTTCAGCAATGGTTACCAATAATAACCGAAACCTCAAAAATTCAATGTAGAATTGTTATTCCTCAAGTATTAAATGAGAAGCGATGCCTATTTTTGATTTTAACTCGATTCCTCCATGTCTTCAGCAATGGTTACCAATAATAACCGAAACGTTTGAAATCCAATGTAGAATGGCTATTCCTCGAGTATTAAATGGGAATCGATCACTATTTTTGAATTTAAGTCAACATGGCCTGCAAAATGCAAGTGATATCTGATTAATAATAAAGGAATAAAAATATCAATATTTCAAATGAATTTGGATAAAGTTAGCAACGATCCGTTGCAGTTTATTTTCTTTCTCTATGCGAAGCTGTTCAAAAAAGTACCCTTCATTTTTTGAAATTTTACTCGTATTTTAATCTTCTTTTTTTTGCAAATTTCATTATTTTTTTCAATTTAACAATAGATTTTTTAAAAATATATTTTGGGACCTTCGCCCCAAACGGATACTGCTTTGTGTGAGTGAGGGTAGGAGTCAGAAATGAACTCTTATGACTTAAACTCCACAGTCCCTGAGATGGAAATTGACATCTTCCACAATGAACCAGCCTGTCCTATAAGAAAATCTTAAATTTCTCCTAATTCTTTTGCTATAAGCAAACTATGACTTATATCTATAACACTCTTAGTTATTTCCGATCTTGTATGTTGAGAGTTCTTAAAAATGGATTAGTCCAGAAATTCTCGAATCATATTTATTTATTCCCCTTCTGTATTATTTCTATTTTAATAGTTCCTCAGGTAGAACAATTTTTATTCGACCAAAACTCGTCTGTACTTGTCTTTGACATGCTTGAACTGGGAGATCTATCTATCAGGCAGGGACTTCAAACCTTCTATCAGCGCCCTTTTCGGAAAAATAATTCATTTTAATTGGCTCCTTGAAACTATGCAACAATTTTATTTCATTTCGAGAACCATATTTTGGGATATACTTTTCAAAACAAAAAAATGTTTTTTATAGAAATATTATTTGAAATAACGGATAATTTGAAAATTTAAAGATCCTCCTGAAATTATGAAAATACCCTAAATGTTTGAAATTTTAGGGATGCGTACGCCACTGATATATATATAATTTCATCGATTTCAAAAAAACAAATATATAAAAACATTGCGCGACTAAAATTGATTTATAGTACCTACTTTTTTAAACATTGACAAATAATAAATAAAATATTTTTTTCTTCTCTTGAATTAATTAGACGCCTATCTGTATATATTTAGTCAATTATAGCTATGATTAAGCAATAATGAATTTTGCAACATGCTCTTATATATTTAAATTATATATCTCTATAAATTTCATTTTTCCTCATTTATTTGCTTTTAACTGCTTCATAACTCTCCATCTCTTTCTATTTATATATAATGCTTACTTCTTATTTACTTTAGTTAGGTACTTTCGAAGTGACTTAATCGCACTTTACTGCTTATCATCTAGTATACTGAATGAAAAGAAACAAATGAGAGAGATAGCTAATGAGGACAACTAATTGACAGAAGAAGAAATAATAAATTTTCTTTAAAAACCAATATATCTTATATTTTATCTCCATTTTTGAAAAGATTATTTTGTATATTGATGCTATAGCTCACATAAGGACAATTTCTAAATTTTTAGAGGAAAAGATACTAAAATTAGCATTCTTATAATAAGAAACATAGAAGTCTGATTTGTCAAATACAGAGGCAAACTAAAGCTCTGGGAGTTAATATAATTCATCTGACAGGTAGATAAAATGCTCGACATGATAATCATCTTAGTATATTGAAATGGTTTTTGAAAAAGTTGTACTTAACACATGTGTGCGCTATAGTTTCTATAGTTTTATATACACCTTTAAATACCTGATTGGTACTAAGTATGTCCTCCTTTAGCAGAAATTACCTCTTTAATTCGTTTTGGCATTGGCTCTACTAATTTAGTGGATATATTTTGACTACTTCATCGTGAAACCACAGTTTTATAGCATTTATTATCATCAAAACTATAATCATCCTGAAATTTAACTTATTTTGAACAATTATTTTTTATACTGGCACTTCTTTTTGGGATAATTAATTTTGTCTATAAATTTAAATTAAACAATTTTGAAGAAGTATGTACATTACTATATGTGCATTAAAATGTCCAAATTGATTATAGGATTTATTTCTCTTTCTTGTTTGATTGTGTTTTAAAACACCTGGTTGATTTAAATGGTGATGAGTCATTACTCAAATAAAGGGTAGGGAACTCGAAGACCCCTTGGTCCAGTACTCTACAACAATTGTTTTTCTCTCGTTCTAACTGTGTCGGTCTAGGCTGGTTGAGTGAATTTGTAGACTAGTCAAGCCAATGTTGCAACTATGGTATCCGATGGAATACCATCAACATCGTCTCTGACGACCAGAGTTGTGAGGTTCTTGCAGATGACAGCTTCTTCCTCTAGGTGTCTAGGGAATAGTTCCCATAATTCCACGAAAGAAAGAGAGAAGAAATATTAGAAGAAACAAAAAGTAATTGCAATCTGAAGTGAGATTTTGCAATTTTTGAATTAATTATGTTATATGAAAAGAATATATACCTTTATATCGAATCTAAGGTGGCTGTAGAAAACAATCGTTGAAGAAAAAGAGAAATAATATTTATCACTTGTTTTCTTTTTTGTTTTTAAATTTTAAAGATTAATTTTTTCGAGCATATATACCCAATGCTCATAAAATTAAATAATTTTGGGTACATTAACAATTATCATATCTCCTTTTAGATATCTATTGTAAATATCAGCTTTCTTCGATTTTTGTTTGAAAATTGTATTTATTGTATTTTATTTTTATTTTAAATTGTTTTTGAACTCCTCCCCCTCCTTTTGGGTAACTATCAATTTTCCAGAGTGAGTCATTTTCATAAGGTCGTATACAAAATTTTGTACAAATCGATCAAATGGTCTAGGGCTTATTTTATAGTTATGAACAATCCCTTCCCTTCATTTTGGTCCCCGAAAGAAATAATTACTCTTTTTTAGCTATTATAAACAACCAATGATTATGCTTAATCATAATGTTCTAATTAAAAAGAATACTTACGAGATTAAAATAAATAATATTTAAAACTTATTAATATTTTTTTTTATTGATAATCTAAACATTTTTTATATTAATTCAATTAACTTTTAGTTAGGACTTGAATATGAAAAAAAATCTTTCAGCAGCGAATCGCAGTTTAAAAATTAATATGACCAGAAATATCTGTCTAATTAAAAGTAGTTGAATTGAAAGTTTTTTTGCCGAAAGTAGCAGAATTTTTATATATTGAAGGAGACAATAAAAGAGTGTGTCTTCTGCTGGAATTATAAATTTCATCAGAAGACATACTTTTTATTGTCTCCTTCAATATAAAAGTAGTTGAGTAGTCGTGGTCTGATTTTAAGTGCCAGTTTCTCCAACAGACGAAGAGACGATATCTTTGAATGTCGTTTATACTACAGCTAAACACATGCATGAATGCAATTATTTAAAGCCAAAAATGGCCAGAAACTTAAAGCTAAATCAGAACTTGTCCGCAATGTTTGAACTTCGTTATTTATTTTATATGAATTTGAATAAAATATTTATTCTATTGTAATATTTCTTTCTGTTCCTTTTATCTTCTAAACGGTTTTTCTTGAACCCTTAAGCTCTAGTCAAATTTTTAACTTTGAATTTTAAATCATAGTATCATTTTCTCCACCCACATAACCACAATAATCAAACTCATTTAAACTCAAATTACATATTATTACGGATATATATTTATATAAATCGTGATGCAAGTTTAAATAAAATCTTTCTTTTTCATTCTCTTTCTTTTTTTATTCTCTGTGAAACATTATCTTAACAAATTGAATCCATTAATTTGTAGACTCAGTAGCCAGTGACCTTTAAAATGTCTTAAATGTCTCCTTCTTCTTCTCCTTCTATTCTTCCTATCTTTGTTTTTCCCCACATTCTCTGTTCTATGGGTGTATATGTAAAGTAAGATCCAATTATGTGTTTTAAAAGTGGAGGGCTTTAATTTGTGACCGAGAATGACAACGGGTGGTCGTTTTTTTTTCTGTGTATATTCTAGAGGTCCCTCGTAAATCGGATACTTAGTGTGTGATGGTGGTGGTCCAAAAAGTGATAGAGAGAGGGGAGACCTGGGAACCTAGCATCAGTCACAAAACTTCTCAAGAAATAGTCCCATTTGATATTTTTTTAATGTTATCTATTTGAGTGCTTCCCAACCTTTTTCTTGCTACGACCCCCTAAATCTGAAAAAATAATCCGCGGACCCCCCAAAAAAACAACATATATTTTAGGAGTCCAAATTTTTATTTCATATGTTTATATTTTATCACAAAGAATAGTAACTTACTTACAAACAGTTTTTAAAAATAAAATAAAATCTATACATAGTATGAAAAAGCATAAAAATGTTCATAAATAAATAAATATTTCAACTTTCTACTGAAAATTTTCGCGGATCCCCGGTAAATACCCGCGGACCCCAGGTTTGGAAGCACTGATCTATATAACAGGTACATTTTGAGAATTTATGAAAATGTAAAATGTATTCTACTCACTGTTCACGCACACATATTTCCCAAGAGTCAAGTAAAAATAAAGAAATATTCTGGCTTATTCTTCTCACGGGATTTTCACAAAGCCCGCATTAATATGAAGAAAATAAAATAGAAATAAATAAGTAATATTGAAGGTTAATTAAATTACAAGGAAATTTATTTATTGGATTTTTTTTTTGAAAGACCAAGATTAAAAGTAGTCTATCCTGAATTTATTCGCTTGTAGTTAAGAATTTTTTGCTTAAATACAATTCTAGTGGCAATTAATTAAGATAATAAGTAAAAATATATTTTTCTAGGTGGGTTTCACAAATAAAACAAATATATGTTTTGAGTTTTTTATCTCGATATATATTATCTATTAAAATGTTTCACCTAGAACCGACACCTAATTCTTTAAAGATTATAATTAATTAAGAGTTTAAACTTATTTTCTAAATTACGCAAATGGAATACTGGCGATTCGACTAGTATATACCCGTCCACAAACAAATTTCAATGGTCTCGGAGGAAAGGGATGATTGGGATGATGGTGAGGAAATACCAATCGACTTGATTGGGGAATAATGGAATCGAAATAATTATCGGAAAAGAGGTTTTTTTATCTAATTAGATTTTTCCTCTTATTAAAAACAAGGACTAAAGATGAATAAGGACACTCGATGGTGGAGAAGTAATCTCCGGAATCGAAGCAAAAATACAATGTATACATTAATTAATGTAAAATAATTGGTTTAATAAAATTTATAAAAAAAAAAAAAAAAAAACAAATTTCAAAGGTCTCGGAGGAAAGGGATGATTGGGATGATGGTGAGGAAATACCAATCGACTTGATTGGGGAATAATGGAATCGAAATAATTATCGGAAAAGAGGTTTTTTTATCTAATTAGATTTTTCCTCTTACTAAAAACAAGGACTAAAGATGATCAAGGACACTCGATGGTGGAGAAGTTATCTCCGGAATCGAAGCAAAAAATACAATGTATACATTAATTAATGTAAAAAAATTGGTTTAATAAAATTTATAAAAAACAAAAAAAAAAAAACAAATTTCAAAGGATGAATGGGAAAAAATATGGAATTGGAATAATTATCGGAAAAGAGGTTTTTTTATTTAACTAGTTTTTTCCTCTTATTAAAAACAAGGACTAAAAAGATGATCAAGGACTTTCGATGGTGGAGAAGTAATCTCCGGAGTCGAAGCTCAAATACAATGTATACATTGATTCATGTAAAATAATTGGTTTAATAAAATTTATAAAAAAAAATTCATAGTTCCAGCAAGGGCTCCTTTGAGCTTAATACGCAATGGAAAGACACACATAATCCTTTCATTGTTAAATTGGAGAGATTTCGAACCAAATGTTATTAGTTTGTCCCTATGACTATTGGATGTAGCTCTCTCCCTGCCTCTTATTCTTTCCCCAATCCAAAACGAAGTGAAACATTGTTGATGGGGGCGAGTGGTTTATTTATTACAATCTTCAGTTTTTCAAGATTCATGAAAACAATCACCTTCAACTCCATTCCACCCATTGAATACTTTATTCTTTTTATTCTTTACATACTTTATATTAGCATCACCTGTATCTATCTATCTATCTATGTATCTATCAATATGACTTTTGTTCTGTTAAATTCCGCAAACATTTCGCTATAAAAATAATTGTTTACCTACTCAATTTAAATGAAATTATATGAATGGAATGAGGGGGAGAGGGAATGATGGAATTGGAATAATTATCGGAAAAGAGGTTTTTTTACTTAATTAGTTTTTTCCTCTTATTAAAAACAAGGACTAAAAAGATGATCAAGGACAGTCGATGGTGGAGAAGGTAATCTCCGGAGTCGAAGCTAAAATACAATGTATACATTAATGTAAAATAATTGGTTTAATAAATAAAATTATATAAAAATAATTAAAATAAATACATTTCATTCTGTTAAATTCCGCAAACTTTTCTCTATAAAAATAATTAAGACTAAAATTATATTTAAAAAAAAACTAAAAAATATCCTTCTAAAAAGTACAAAATAATGTAATATTTAATCAAAAAGCGTGGGGGACTTTGTCGAAATTAATTAAAAGTTTCTGAGCCCCACACTTTTTGATTAAGTATTATATTATTTTGTTTTTTTCTAGAAGCGTGATTTTTAGTTTTTTAAAATATGATTTATTGAATCACTGGCATTCAAAATAATAAATCACACTGTTTTTTTTTTTAGAAAATATTCACTCCATGATAAATTGCAAATATATATTTCTTAATTTCAAGTATCGAAATAAATGTTCTTCTTTGGCCGAAATGACATTGTATTTAATGGATAATACATACATAAAGGGCCCTCCAGAAGCTTTCCCGCTTGGTCCCAGGGTTAGATCTAATCCGCCCACTCTTCTTAAATATTTTTCATATCAATATAATTGTTTATTATCAATACCAAGTAGAAAATCTTCATACAGGGTGCTGAAGAGTTCCAAAATTTTTGCCAGAAAATATTCTTATAATTTTACAACACTCGTATCCATATTAAATTTTATTGAAGGAATCGCAGGGAATTGGATAAATTAAAACACAGAGTTTTTATTAAGTGAGCCAGACGTTTTGACTTTCTCAGTGGCTTATTTTTACACTCTTGTCAAAAACAGTTTTTTCTATGAGACAAAACATCATATTATATTCATTGATCTTTCTTTAGCACATTCTACTTTACATATGTTATTTTTTTTATAGGAAACGACGACAAATTTTAGTTGTTTAAGCGATTTCAAAATAATTGTGAGCCACGAATGTGCTAAAGAAAGATAAAATGAATATAATACGATGTTTTCTCTTACCTATAGAAAAAACTGTTTTTGACAAAGAATGATAAAATGAGCCACCGAGGAAGTCAAGATAAATTGATGAAACGTCTGGCTCACTTAATACAACTCTGTGTTTTAATTTATTCAATTCCCTGCGATTCCTTCTATAAAATTCTTATAATTATTTATTATTCAAAAAATATTATGTTTAGTTCACTTCTTGATCCCGGGCGTGGGGCTGTATTGTAAACACCCTAGCCCCCGTTTTGATCCTTTATCGTTTTGTATCATCTATACATCATTTCAAATTATTTAAAGTCTACAAAATCATTTGGCTGATTTATGTCCTGTCGATTCCGAAATTCTACTCATTTCTAGATGTAAGCGAATTTTAATCGTATGTTTCCTATATTTGATTCAATCGCGAATCAAATGCAGGTGATTTTTGTGAAATATTAAGTGAAAATAATATCTGAACTTATATATTTATAACTTGAAATAATGAAGTTAAATAAATTTATAATTTTCTCATTAATAAATCTAAGAATAATTAACATATTAACGAGAAATGTTTTGATCACGCTTTTTGAACAAGAAATATATCGCGAGACCACTGCGGTTGAAGCTATTGGGGTAGGCTGAGTCTTAAGTCTGGACTAAGAGAGAAAAAGATATGATCCATTTAGCTATAATCCAACGTCATTTTGCGTTTAGCCCGCTTGGCACTTGGATGGATCTCTCTTGGTCCAGACTTAAGACTCAGCAGACTCCAATTGCTTCAACTGCAGTAGTCTGGCGATATATATCTTTATTCAAAAACCGTGATCAAAACAATTCTCGTTAATATGTTAATCATTCTTTGATATATTAATGAGAAAATTATAAATTCAAGTGAATTTTGTTGAACATAAAAATTCAATTCAAGTTTTAAGATGTAGTTAATACTAAAAATTGCAATCTCGCATGAATAGACAAATACAATAACTAATTAGAGAATTGAAAAGAAGCAATCATTGAGTCACAGAAAACACCTAATTGAATTATAGTGAAAACACATTTAAAGAATGAAAGGGTTGTTCGAAGATAGGAGTGGGCATGTATAGGAGTGTAAGGTGTCTGGGAGAGAGTGTTTTTTTTTTCTATTTTTTTCTTCTAGGTGACCACCCACGGACTGCTAGGATAAGTAACTGTGGAGTGATCCTTCACCTCCTTCTTTCTCTATCCCTCTCGCATCATGATTTTTTTTTACCCACGAAGATGAGTGAACCCTGATGAAGATCCTTTTAGTCTTTTCAAAAGGGGCGGCTGGTTTGAAAACGAAAAAAAAAATGAAAAGCAAAGATGATGGCCCGGATCCTCATCTCTTCATCTCTCTTCCTAGGCAGCAAAGAGGAGCTAGATAGTATCGGTGAAATATTTTATAAAAAAAATTTCTTTAGGCAATAAATTAAACAGGCGCCCTATTAGTATTGTTTCAATTCATGTTGCTACTGTTTGAATGATGTATTATTTTAATTTTAAATACGAAAATAAATTCAGTAAGCTTGGATAAAGATTAATAATAGTAATAATATTAGCGGTATGATTAGAGTGTGTGGTCCATGTATTTAATTGAAAAGTTTTTATTTTGACGAGAGTAGCAGGGTTGTTGAATCATAAAGAGAAACAGAGAGGTTGTTCTCAGGGGCGGATTTAAGAGACCCAGGGCCCCTAGGCACTTGACATTTGCCCCCCCCCCCCCCCCACCATCTCGAAGCTATTTTGGAAATTTAGCAAATTAAATGCACTAGTACAGAATATATATATATATATATATATATATATATATATATATATATATATATATATATATATATATATATATATATAGGAAATGATTGAGATGATGAATGATTTTTATTATGATTGGCTCGAAGGGTTAGTTGGAAGGAGATTTGCCGGGCTTGGATGGGAGATGATCTTCAGAGATGATAATCTCTATTAGCGGCTTTAGAGCCAGTTAAAAATGCTATTTTAAATAAGAATTCGCACTAGGCAGTTGAAAATATGCTTTTAACAAAATAACGGCACATGGCCCGCATTTATTGCTTCTTCGTTACAAAACGTGTATACAAATTACTTCTTCGACACAAGCCGATTCGTTCCAAATCGTTCAAGGTGATCGCAATCACCCCGGAGAGCTGCTCATTCAATGAGTTTCAACAAGTGACAACTCACACATTACAACTGAATGATAACAACTGAATTCGCTTCGAGGAGCTGGATTCTTTTATAACCTAATTAGCTCTAATTAGCAATTAAGCTGATTGGTTAATTCTTCCCGCGTTTTACGTGACGTATGGATAATTTTTCCCTCGCTCGATCCCTTTATAAAAGGGGCGTGTCCTTGCTGCTCACCTGTCATTTTATCGAAAGATTTTGACGGGCAAACAACAAACGTCTTTCTCAAGGCGAAAATGAATCCCTATTTTCAAAAGCACTTTACAGCGAAAGAGCGGAGAATGAAATCCCATATATATATATATATCATCATCATCAGCCTGTCGATATCGACAATCCACTACTGAATATAGGCCTCTTCCATCAAATGGAAGGGGGTTGGCATTAAGTCACCACGCTTGCCAGACGGATTGGTGACTAGGAATCAGATTATAGCCGGTCAAATATCAATGCAGGGACTCGGACTCGAACCCGGGACTCCTGCTTAGAAGGCTAGTGTCTTAAGCTCTCAGCTAATCCGATTCCATTTTATATATATATATATATATATTATTTATTCAAGAACATTGTATTTGTGGGGGCATCTAGCCTTTTTAATGTACAATATTAGGCTAATTTAATTACAATAAAAATAAACAATATGATACAAACAGATCAAGTAAGAGAAAAAAATTTTAAAAAGAGAAACAACAATTATATGGAACAAAAACAATATACTAGTATATACTGAATATAGAGAAAAGAATAAAACTAAAATATGACAGCGATATTTGTTTAGCCAGAGATTGTGATTGCATACTTGTATGATATTTGTAATGCCTGTTGTAGATCCCTTGTGATATTTTTAGGTTGAAAAATAAAAAAAAAAAAAAAGATTCCGCAACCGGGGCCCCCAGGCCGGCTGGGCCCCTAGGCCCTAGGCGAAAATCCAGCACTCGTTGTTCTCTGCTTGATGTAAATAAACATATACATACATATATCAAATATACAAATGTATATATTATATATTATTTATTTATTTGAGACTATAGTTTCGAAGGTTTGCCCTTCATCATCAGTCTTTTTTATAAATATTATTTTTCGTGGGGTCAGTATCGCTTGGATGTTGTTACTCACCACATGTTTGCTAGCCACAGTATCTCATTGTTTAGAGCAGAGGTAGAGATTTTCACCATTTTCAAAAAAATGCTTATAACCCTAACTCCTGTTCACGCTTTATCGTTGTGATACGAGACACCCTGTTTATCTATCTATAACTCTATAACTTAATAACAATTGGCTTCCTCGAGGACGCCGAAGCGGTTTTTTTAATTTCAAAACCCTTAATAGTTCATGACAATTAAAATTAATTAAAATTAGGAAATTTCAATTATTAATTTAATACTCACTACGGTGTCCAGAGGGCATAGCACCCTGGCCAGCATTTTTTTATGAAAATGATGAGAGAAGGAGTTACACCAAAAAGGTGCATCCCCCTAAAGGCCCCTCCATCGTGAAAAGAAGAAGAAGAGGGGATTTTATGTGCTGGGCAGGGGTCGAAGGTATCTGTGGATACGGGTCTTAAACAGATGAAGGTTATATGTCGCGAGGAAGACTGTGGCTGGGAGCGAGTTTCAGTCTCTGGAGGTCATAGGGATAAAAGAGTTGGCGAAAGCGCTTGTTCAATTTTTATCTAATTTGACAGCGAACAGGTGCTGAGCGTTCGAAAACTGCGTGTTGGGCCGGGTCTCCTATTAATGACCGTTGAAGGTGGACTTCGCAGCTTGTTATATTTTAAAAAAGATCATTTTTAATATTATACGATAGAGATGTATAACAACGCATATTGCTTTCAAAATCCCCATTTATTGGCAACTCTTTAATATTATTCATATATGCTGCAGGATCCTCCCGCGGACCACTCTCGATGCTCTCACGGACCACAGGTGGTCCGTGGACCATCGGTTAGAGACCACTGCTCTAGCACATTGAAAGAGTGTTTCCTTACTTTCTGTTTAATAGATACTATGTATCACCTCGTATAATCTGATGAGTTGAAGTCAATAATACCCCTTCCAAAGCGTGCTTTTCGCGTAGGACGCGATTCGGCGTCTCATTTGCGCTTAATTGGAAAAATGCTGGACCACTTAATTTGTCATTAGGTTTGTCCCCATGACTTTAAGAAAATGGAATTCTTCCCCGGTCTCTATAATTTTCAAACCTTCAAGACCCGGGAGCACAGACACCATGACTTCACCCGTTCACTTTTTTTTAATGATAATGACGCGAGAAAAAGTTACACCAAGAAGGTGCAACTCCTAAAGGCCTGGAGTGACCCCTCCATTGTGAAAAGAAGAGGAATAGATTTTAGGGACTTGGTCGGAATCGAAGGAATCTGTGGATGTCTTATCAACTGAAGGGGAAGACTGTGTTCTAACTCTAGAGGTCATAGGGATAACGACTTGACCAATTTCTCCTTCTCTCAAGTAATGTAAGTCATTCAAGATCTATTATAGATCTATAATAGGGGCTACAACTTCTTGGAGCGCCCCAGAATAGGAACCGAAATTTGATAAGTCATTTCTAATTTAATTTAATTTATTAATTTATTTGCTAATACAATAACAAAGTTTTATACTTATTAGCTATACAGAAGCGATACTTATTCAACCCCCTTATATTCACGTGTTCATTTCTTTGTTTCATTAAAAATAATTTTCAAGTTTAATAGAATTCTATATCAATCTTGCAAAGAAAAGAATGTCTATGCCTCAAGAACTCTTTCGTACACTATTTTGAACTTTTTCTTCTCTATTCCTATGTCAATTTATTTGATTCCGTAGGCTTATTTTTTTATTTTTTATAATATATACTATAAAATTAATTTCTTTCTTCTTAAGAATTTCGATTTTTTTACTTTATATTATGTGATAGAATATTTTTAAAGTATAATTTCTTTCTTTCCTGATTATTATCCATTATTCAACATTGCAAATTTCACTTTCATTTACAAATATAGATGTTTAAAGTGATTTGTCAAATAAGACAGACATGAACATCGATAAGAATTGAGAGATGATAGAAATCATTTGAAATTAAATTTCATCAAGGGAAATCAAATGAATTTATAAATTGAAATTTCAAAATAAAAAAAATATGAGGTAAAAATAAGTCATGAATTCAATTCATTCGCATTTAACTACAAGAAAAGAAAAGATTCAAAGAGATTATCACATTGGCAATCTTTATTAGAAAAAGAGAAAATAATTTTATATAAATATATAGTAAAGAAAATGTTAGGTACCTTTTTTTTAAATGTCTTGAATATAAAATAGATTATAGAAAAATATAGCTAATCTATCAAGTTATTGATTCACCTACTTCTAGTTTCTCTTTCTCACACATTCTTATATACACAAAATCAATAAATATAATTGCAAGCAAATAAAATTGAGAAAATTCCGATGTAGTAATCCAAAAAGATGTTATCCATCTTTAGTTGATTGACTATTATTAATAAATTGAAAGAAGTGTCTATTTGATTAAAGGCCGATTCCCCCACATTCGGTCAAATTGTTTAATTTTTTGACTTCCAGCTAAATGAACTGACCGCAGAGTTGGCCCGGGACCATAGACCCCGCAAGAGGGGGTCCAGGGGGACCCACGTGTCCCGGGCCCGGACCCGGCCGTGACATTTTTTTTATTATTCCACTTCATAAAAAACGCATACTTATTCCACAATAAAGGGCCTGGTTCAGATTTTGGGCCCGAGGTCCGAAATTTTATTCGGGGGCTATTCCCGGGACATGAAAATCTACTGGTAAATCCGAATTGAGCGGCCCCCGCATGCGACTTTTGATATGGGGCTGATCTTTTGACTAACCCACCGGGAATTCTCCCGGTACCGACCACCATGCCCAGTCCAATCCTGTATCTCCGCTACATATGTGTAAAACTATCTAAAGTTATAATCAGGGATAGGTTACGCTCTTTCTTATCTATATCAACGACCTTCTAAACATGCCCTCCAACCCGATATATTGTTACGCAGATGACAGCACCCTACTCCTTAATTAATTTATACTTATGCGGACTTAAAAACTGGAGATCCCAAAACTTAGTTAACTTCAATGCAGTGAAAACTCAGTGTTGCCTTATTTCTAGGCGCGTCGATAGAAACCTCCCAAACATAGCATTCGATTCAGTCACTGGATTTCAGTGATAAAATTTCAATGCTAGGCGTCACACTAGGGTCTGACCTTTCTTGAAATGAACATATCTCAACTCAACCACTGCTAAATCTCCAGTGCGCAAGCTTGGTCTCCTATTTAGGTCTAGACGCTATTATACACCCAGTCAACATCTTACACTGTATAAGGCTCAAATTCGTCCCTGTCTCGAATATGCCTCTCATCTGCGGAGAGGGTCCTCCAAGCATTCTCTTGCCACACTGGATGCAATTCAGAAACGAGCAATTAAACTAATAGGAGACCCGGCCCTAACAAACCCACTCGACCCCCTGGCTCACCGAAGAACCGTTTCTGCCCTTTCCCTATACTACAGATACTATCATGGTGTCTCTTCAGTAGAGCTGAAATCAATTATCCCCCCTAGAGCCCTCTTTGCTAGAAACACGCGGTTTTCGAAAGCTCAGCACCCCTTCGCTGTCAAATTGGATAAAAGCCGAACCAACGCTTTCTCCAACTCTTTTACCCTCCAGAGAATGGAACTCACTTCCAGCAACCGTCTTCCCCGCAACTTATAAGTTTCAGCTATTTAAGACCCGCATCCACAGATACCTTCAAATCCTACCCAGCCCATAAAATCCCCTTTTCTTCTTCTTTTCACGATGGAGGGGCCAACCCAGGCCTTTAGGGGATGCACCTTTTTGGTGTATCTTCTTTTTTACATCAATATCATTAAAAATAATAATAATAATAATAATACAACATAACCACTTTCAACATTCCAACGAAAATCATTTAAACATTGAAAAGTATAGAAAACTCATTTTCAGGCATGATTTTTCTCTCTCTATGTTTTCTGGAGAAAATACTTGAATCAAGGTTTTTCCCCTTTTCTTTCCCTTCTCGCCCTCTAAAATATCCCTTAGCAATCATCCGTGTTTTAATTGAAAAGATTTTGTTGCCAATGTTTGTTTTTGAACTGTGAGTGAGCACTTACGTACAGTTTACGATCGCTTACATGCTGCCCGTTATATTCCTAGTTCGTTATATCGAGATTCCAATGTTTATATTTTATATATAATTACAATACCAATGGTTTGCGTGTACGGCTTGTACTTGCCTCTTTGTTTTTATTGATATTTTGTCTACCTAATTATAAAATTGTTTTTGACGTTCTCATAATAATTTATTAAAAAAAAGAATTATTTTTTTTTTTTTTTTTTAATTTTCGAGTATCTAGTTTTTTTATGTTGAGTGTACAAATAGATTCTAGGCAGGTACGCGCCGTGTGCGTTAGTCATACCATTAACTGATATGCCAATTCAGTTGTCTAAATACCAGGGGCTCCCAGGATCGAGTTAATAAATGACCTGGCTGATGCTGCTATATACCATATATATGTATCTATGATTATTTGGATCAAGCAGCGGATAACCCCTTTGTCTCCCTTTATGAATCATCCGTGTCTTAAATTGTGTTCTATCATCTGAGCTTCTCTCTTTCTCAGATATATCCACAATGTTCAATTTTATCAAAATTTATCAACAGGTTCCTCATTCGAAATACACCCATTTGATTTTTGAATTTTTCTGTACCAATATAATATATTTCGAACGTCTTCACTCTACTTTTTCATTCTTTAATCGTTCAGATAGTTTAAAATAATTTTTTTTTTTTAAACTTAAACATTGGTATAAAATAAAAATAAATAAATAACCACTCAAACTAGAAAGGTTCAGAGATTTCAAAAAGAAGAAAACTAAAATGTTTGCATCAATTAACATCTGAAAATAATTCCAGAAATAGGTTCCTGAATATGAGAAAAGTACTTAACAAGAAAATATAATTAATTTTCTATTTAAAGGGGGCGTTCGAATTAGGAAAAACAACTAAATTCCTGCTCTATTTTCATGATGTTTGTATTAATTTGACTAGATCATTTTCATAAATAAAAAAAGGAAAGAGCACTTTCTAGTCGAATTCTAACAAAACTAGATATAAAATGGAATAATCTACTTAATTAATCTAAAATAATATTAGCTTTAAAGTTGAATTATAATTTAAATATAAATTACCAATCAATATCTATTTATTTATTATTTTGTTAGACTTTCACTCACAAAATTTATCAATTAATCCATATACCTATCTAACATTTTTTATCATTTTTTTTCTTAATTCTTCAACTCACACCCACTACTAAGAAAATAAAAATCAATTTATTTGATTTCCAACATGCTGTTGTTGATGTTGTTTTAATGTTTATTATTCATTATCAAGATAAGAAAGAATGAAAGATTTTACTTCTAAATGATGTCTTTGGATACGATTAATTCTTACGAAAACATTACGAAATAGATTACAAAAAAAGACAACTAAATAAATTTACAGACGTACATTTGTTAATGATCAAACATTTTTAAGATGTTTCCTTGTTTTGTCTTTTAATGGACAGTGTCTTGTTCTTTTTCATTCATTGATGATTATCAAAAAAAGAATTTTAATTGCTTATAAATCTTATCAAAATGGAGAAGACAAAACTATAAATGTTGTTATATATTATATTATTCAAGCGAATAAATTAAACAACTTTGTGTAAAAATATTATTATTATTTTGACTTCGGGAGCAAAGCCCATTTAGTCAGCTTCTGTGTGGTAATATTATATTCTTGTTTTTATGTATGTATGTGTGTAAATTGGTATAGGGTTTAGATTATAGCCAGTCAAATATTTGCAGAGAGCTGGGCTTGAACCATGGTCTCCTGTTCAGTAAGCTAGTACTTTACCCACTCGACAAACTTTTAATTAATGCTATAATTATATGGATTTTTCTCTTAATAATAATAGATTTATTTTAGAAGAACATAATATATTGTTTAAAATTTACAGATTTCATTTTTAAATTTTAATAACCTATTCAAAAAAAATATATATTAGCGGCGACGCCTGCCAGGCGGGCATCTTACTAGTCAGTAGGAATCCTACTCTGGACCCTCTCCTCTCCATATCTTCGATCACTCATCTCTACCCCATTTCTAGTTCTCTAGAGGGCCACAATTTATGTATAAAAAATTTGGTTGAGTTTGGTCTAAAGATAGATTTTTCATTTTTTGGCCCTGCTCCTATTTTGGGTGGTTGGTTTTGGATTTGCCAATTATCTAGAGACTCACAGATTATGCACACAAAATTAAATTTGAAATCGTTTGGTATATAACAAATTCATTACCTTGGAAATAAATATTAAACCTAGATATATATAAAAAAAAACTTATTTCATCTCCTTAGGGTTCAAATTTCAAAAAATCCTTTCTTAATGAGCATCTATTTCCCATGAAATAACTAACTACCTGGCAAATTTCAAGTTCCTGGACCTTATGATTTGCGAGATCTTGATATGCGTCAACGGTTTTTGGTTTTTATATATGGAAGGTTCAGAAGTCAATCAGTGTAAGTCAGTTTATTCTTAAAAATGACTTACATCGTTCTAGATCTTCATTACCATCAAAACTTTCAGTTGACTTATTGAGGAAGCCTAGACTTTCATGGTAGGTCACAGATCGAGACACTTTTAAGTGACAAACAGAATAAATATACCCATTTTCCTTTTATAAAAAACCCAATAAATATCATTGTTTGTATTTATTTGACTTACACTATTTGGCTTCTGAACTCTCCATATACATACTATATATATAATAATTTAATAGTTAACTTACGTAAAGGTACGATTTTTGAAAACAAGTTGTGAAGTGGGTTTTACATACCTGAAACAAACAAAAATATATATAAGTAAAATAAAAATATTTAGTACCTACTGAATTAAAATAATTTCTTGGTTCACTTTATTAAGCTGAAAATAAATAAAAACCAGCTATGAATGCATGATTCAAAAAATTCATTAACTGAATTAATATAAAATAAAATCACTCTCATTTTTAAAGAAGTGAAAAACAACAAAATACTTCCAAATGCTACAAAAATCTCAAACTTTTATAAGTAAAATAATTATGACGTAATCAAAATTTGTCTTTAAAGCATTTTGGTTCTAATTAAAAGTCTAGGGGAATCGTTTATTTTTATTAAATAAATTCTAAGTTCTTATTTGGGGGATAGACTGGTAGAATTTAATGAAAAATAAGATGGAAAGATAGTCCAAGGATAACAAAAACTACAAATTTCGAATAATATTTTTTTTTTATTGGAAAATAAATTGTATTCTCTTAAAAATCAACATTTTGGATTATCTTCCGACATTCTTCAGGCTATTAAAGGGCCAACGAAGTAAGATTAGCTAGATTGTTAAGAGTTTTTTCTAAATCTTTTCTGTTCACTAATTTTTGTTATCATAAAATCTTCAGAACCATTTTTGAGAAATTTCAAAAAACTAAAAAAGAAATCTATTACAAGTACTCTAAATTTTATATGAAACATCTTGAATATATTCTCCGAACACTGCTACATTTAATAAAGTGCATTTAGACGTCTTCTGGTTGGCTATAAAAAGTTTTTAATTATTTCTACTATTAATTCTTCCGAGCTTGCCATATCTTAAGGGTGCATTGGTGAGGTCATTTCATGAAGAAAATATCAGAAGTATATAAGTTTTTAACACACTCATTGTACAGTTATAAACAGTCAAGCAAAACAAATTAGCGTAATATTCATTCTTTATGGCTTAGAATTTATTACTTAACACTTAACATTTCAATGTAAACTTGTTCAAAATGTCCTCTATTTAACTGTTTACAGAATCTAGCTCATGATACAATCGAGAAGGTAGCTTTCTGAAGAATAAAACGTTCAGCATGAAAGAATACAGCCATATCTATTTTTTCTTTAATTAACAAGTTAATTCCTAGTATGTGACTTTTCTGTCTATATTACACCAATATATACCAACGTGGGCCATGCGTTCAGGTAACTTGAGTTCAGATCTGTAGAAATTTGGTGATTTCCACAATGTGCTTCTATTTCAAAATCAATGTTTTTACTACAATTGTCATTTCATAATTTAAATATCAACATCGATTTTGAAGATTTTCACAATTAAAAGCAAATCGTGTAAAACAACAAGAGTTGTTGGATAAAAAATACTTGGCAGGTTTCACATTAAGATATAAAAATAAAACGAATTTATTTTTGGAGAGACTTTAATCTCGATATATATATTTCGGGTGAGCTAACCCATCTTCAGGAGCAACAGAAAGTAACTTACTACTACTTAAGGCCAGTTGTATCTCGGTTGGTAAACTCTTTGTCAACGTTTAAAAAGAGTTTACCAACCGACATACAACTGGCCCTTATTAGTTACTTTCTGTTGCTCCTGAAGATGGATTAGCCACCAGAATATATATATATATATATATATATATATATATATATATATATATATATATATATTAGGGTGGGTCAAAAAAATCCATTATTTTTTTTTACAAGTGACACGGAAAAATGGGTTGCTAGACACCTTAAAAAAATTCTTTCTAAATATGAGCTCTTAATTTTAATAGGAAGATCCTTCGCATCGCAGTTTCTTATTTTTTTCTCAGTCCATTTGAAAAATTCATACCTCATCATTAATTTATTGTACAGAAAAATGTTCCTAAAAAATTTCGTAGGAAATTTAATGCTCTACAAAAAAGGTATCTTATATTTTTCCGTAAACCTCACCATTTGAAAGATATTGAAGATTTAAGTTTGATTATTTTAAGACAAATTTCTTTTTTGTTTATGAATTTTATAACTCAACAATAAATGACTATTATAAAATTCACAATACAAATTTTTGTAGGAAATTAACTGCTCTATAAAAAAAGGTGTCTTATGTTTTGGCGATTAAATTAAGCGTTCAAAAGATATTCATCATCAAACTTTAGACAACATAACGATATAGAAAAATGTAGGTGGCGCTAGTTCACAAGGCAAACAGAAGATATAAAATACATAACAAAAATTCTCTAGAGAAGAAATTTTCTCTAGGACAATATCCAGCTATAGTGGAAAAATGCTTAAAGATGTTTTAAAGACGTTATCGAAAAAAACAACATGATCGTGATTTCTAATGATTAAAAATAAAATGTCTAGAATAATTGAAAAAAAAATTTCAAAAATTTTGAAAATAAAACTCAAATAATATTATATTAATGACAAAAAATGAAATTTGTATGAAATTCATAAATTAAATTGAAATTTTTCGAATATCTAATCAAAAACTCTTTAAAATCTTTACACATGAAAGTTTGATGATGAATATCTTTTGAACGCTTAATTTAATCGCCAAAATATAAGACACCCTTTTCATAGAGCAGTTAATTTCCTACAAAAATTTGTATTGCAAATTTTATAATAGCGATTTATTGTTGAGTTATAAAATTCATTAGCAAAAATGAAATTTGTCTTAAAATAATCAAACTTAAATCTTCAATATCTTTCAAATGGTGAGGTTTACGGAAAAAATATAAGATACCTTTTTTGTAGAGCATTAAATTTCCTACGAAATTCTCAAAAAACATTTTTCTGTACAATCAATTAATGATGAGGTATGATTTTTTTTCTATTGGACTGAGAAAAAAATAAGAAACTGATATGCGGAGGATCTTCCTATTAAAATTAACAGCTCATATTTAGAAAGAATTTTTTTAAGGTGTCTAGCAACCCATTTTTCCGTGTCACTTGTAAAAAAATAATGGATTTTTTTGACCCACCTTAATATATATATATACTAGTATATCGAGATTTAAAGTCTGTCCAAAAATAAATCCGTTTTTATCTTAATGTGAAACCTACCAAGTATTTTTTATCCAATAATTTAAAAATGTTTCACCAAGTACCAACATCAAATTCCTTAAAAACTTAAAGAAATTAAGTTGGCTGGAGACGAAGCGACATGAAATAACTAGAAATTATTAATTAAATACTTGTATGCATCATAGGTGGTCTAACCCCAAAGAATCCCGTATATATTGTCATTTTGAAATTTAAACTTGACTAACGAAGTTTACATCAATATATATATTCGATATCTCTGTATTTCTATTAGTTTGTTTTATTAAAAGGTAGAGTACATAATTATATTTGAATTATGAGTTTAATAATAGATATAATTAAAAATATTTATTTCTTTAATCGTTTTTTTATATTGTCAGTACAACTAACTGCAAAATTATTAGCGATAATCTTTTACTACTATTATTAATACTTAAAAACTTCCGTAATAATCAATCCCTCTTCTTTAGAAATCATTTTCATTTAATCGAGTATTTTAATATCGAAAAAGAAATAAAAATACTTTTTGTCTTCTTGTTGTTGTTATTTGTGGTTTGCGGTAGTTGCACTTAAAGAGTACAGTTTTAATAACTATATATGATATATATATATATATATATATATATATATAAAGAGCTAAGTGTTTTGTTTTGCTTCCGCAGATCAAAAAGAATCTTTTAATTAAATAAATTAAATCAAGTATTTTTATGTCTCTGTGTCTTTAATGTAATAATTACCCCCTATTTATATAGGTCTTATGTTTTGAGAACTACTTTGCTCTTTATCTTCAACTAATGTATCATGTGTAGCTAAGGATCTGTTTACCTGCTTATCTAAAAAAAATTAAAGATTACTAATAATTAAATATTGTCAACTTATTTGACCAAATTTTTTATAGAAATCACTAACCTGGATCTGTGATCACTGTGAATTTCACACTATTGCCACTTCCGTCCACTTTTCGATTCGAACCAATTTATCGCTTTATCCAGAAATTATTTCATATTTTTTTATGTCCTTCTATATTCTTTATCATAAGTGATTTGGGATAGATCCTCGGTTTTGAGAAGTTTATTATAATAGCATTATAGAAAACCAGCTGCTAAGCCCTCCTTCGGCTAAGCCCCCTGAAGGGCTCAGTAGTGGGTTTTAAAATAATAGGTATTAAATAAAAAGGCTTATTTTTCAGCAGTTTTTTTTAATAGTTTAAATGGTGGTTTTTAATTAATCCAAATATTTCGGAAATTTTCACAATATTCCTTCTTCAGTGGATCTTTTTGAGCAAATACAATAGAGTGTTAGTTAAAGTTAGATTTTAAATTAAAAAAATAATATAATTTTTTTATAATATTAGTATTATACTAGCTGCAAGGCCCGCCTTCGGCGGCCCTCTTGCTATCCAGAGGCTCACCCCTTGGACCCCCCCCCCCGAAACCAACTCAGCATCCCCACCCACCCCACCACCCCAATGTACAGACAAAACCTTCATTTTATACATATATAGATAATTTCATTTAAATTGGTAGCCATGATGATCCCTGGACCCCCACCTCTCGAACCTCACTCTCCCCCTCGAAACCCACCCAGCACCCCCACCCACACCACCAACCAAATCTACAGACAAAACCTTAATTTTATATATATATATACATAATTTCATTTAAATTGGTAACCATGACGAGTGTTTTTGTTTTGGGACGGACATAGGTACATAGGTACCTAGGTAGGTAGGTACATAGGTAGCTACAGAGGCAGGCACAAATGCGCTTTAGTATATAGTATAGAATGTATGGTGTTTTTTTTTACATACCATATATATATATTACCTCACCCAAAAATCACCGAATTTGCTCAGTCTTCAAAATTCGAACACAGGGTCATAGTGTGTCATTTTTAATTCTCACCTCAAAAAAAAATTATTTAACTTAATTTTTAATTTAATGTCTTACTTTAACTAAGACTCTATTTATTGTATTTGCTCAAAAAGGTCCACTGAAGAAGGAATATTGTGAAAATTTTCGAAATATTTGGATCAATTAAAAACCACCATTTAAATAAACTGCTGAAAAATAAGCCTTTTTATTTAACACCATTAAGAAACCTCCCCATCACAGTGAATTTAAAATATTTTTATTTTTTTTTTATTTTATTGAAACAATTATTTTACATAAATTAATGTATACATTGAATTTGAGCTTCGGCTTCGGAGATTACTTCCCCACCATCGACTGTCCTTAATCTTCTTGAGCTTTCCAACATCTTTTTAGTCCTTATTTTTAATAAGAGGAAAAACTAATTAAATGAAAAAACCTCTTTTCCGATAATCTCAAAATATTTTTTTTTTTTTAATTTTATTAAACCAATTATTTTACATGAATTAATGTATACATGGTATTTGAGCTTCGACTTCGGAGATTACTTCTCCACCATCGACTGTCCTTGATCATCTTTTTAGTCATTGTTTTTAATAAGAGGAAAAAACTAATTAAATAAAAAACCTCTTTTTCGATAATATTTATTTCCCATTCACCTCTATTCCCTCAAAATAATAATATAAATTTCCTAATTTTAATAAATTTTATTGTCATGAACTATTAGTTGGCTTTAAAATTATAAAAATAACGTCGGTGTCGCCGCGGAAGTCGATTATAATTATAGAAAATGTGTATAAATAAACTAGAATAGTCATGAATGGGAGGTCAAGTGATAAAAATCGAATATAGCCTACCTATAATATATGATGATCAAATGCCCATTGATTAGTCTGAAAAAAGCATTCAACAAATTATATTTAATTTAAAACAAACAACCAAATAGAATAATTATAAAATTAATAAAATAAATGAGTTCCCCATTAGCGATATGTATAAATAATAAATAAATATAAATAAATTTCCGTAATTTGTTTAGTCACGCAATCTCTTACCACCTTAATCTCTTTCTCGTTTAAATATTAAGTGATAGATGAATCTGACGAAGAGAGAAGAAAAAATTAAAATAAATTGTAATGAGGATAGATGAAAACAGTTAATCATTTTATTATAAGCTTAAGCTCATAACAAAAATCATACTTTAATGTTTTGAAACTTATTAGACGACCTCTTTTAAACCATGTAAAATTTTAAGAACCTGTATATATTCTTATTTAAAAGTTATGATAGTGAAATTTACAACATAACGAAATGGGTTAATTAAAAAAAAATCTGTGATTAAAGTTAAGAAAATTTAAAAAATTAAAAAAATTATTTAAAAAAATTTTAAGAGTTTCACAAAAACAAAAGACAAGATTCTTATTAGCATTATAAGCAGACGCCAACCGAACCGTCTAAATGCCAGCCCGAAAAGGAGCTATACGAACCCAACCGAGCCGAACTGAATATATATTAACCGAACCGGAGTCGTTTGCACATATTCGGTTCTATTACGTGGTTTGATTTAATAAAAATATTGTAAATAATATTAATAATATTTATTATATTATTATAATATTAATAATTACATTAATATTGATCTACTGCAGTTTTAATTAAAAATCGATTAGACGGAATCAAATTATATTTTTAAATCCCCGGGTCAATATTCGTTGATTGCTGCACCCTGGGAGCGATCCAATAACTAAGATAGGGAAGGAGAGGTGAGCAGAGTGGGGGAACCCTTTTGACAACGAACGAAATTGGCGCTTAAAAAAGGAGACCCACAGCGTTGCTTTTACCCTAAATATTTGTTTGTTTTCTAAAAATAATTATGTAACTTGACGTGTTTGATGTTTAATTTTGTAAGGATAATATTAGGAACCTATATAAATGAATAGGTAACTTAAATTAAAATAATATTTTTTCTACATTGTTGCATTTTAGATTTTGTAGGTTGTATTTTAAGATTCTTTTAATATTTCCTAAAGTCCCTAGTTAAATGTTTGTCTGTCTTAAAGAACAATAAACAAGTTTGTAACATATTCTGGATTTTTATTAAATATTATCCCAGGTAACCACAATATCCTAAGAATATTCTAAGGATATTCTAAGGACATTTAAATCTTCTTAGAATATTCTGAGGATATTGTGTGTTACCTGGGATATGGACACCCTATTTTACGATATGGCCAATCGTGGATGACAAAATCAAGAAACGTTCAGGATTTAATGATCAGGTCAAATTAAGTTGGCCACATCATGAAATGTGAACATTTCATGAAATTCTCGAGCATTTCATGAAATGGTCAATTCTACGATGTGGCCACGACATATACATATATTTTTCTACCCCCTTGGCCTCGAGAACTAATGCCCATTTAGCCGGAATATAAATTATATGGTATAGTTTTAATGATGTTAATTTTTTATTAATTTAAATTGTTTACCTCCCCTCCCTCTATAGAAAAAATTGAAACGCTGCTCTTGGTAGATATTTTGATATTATCTCAAATGACGTCATATTGCGTGTTGATAATATTAATTTGTTAAATTGTGAGGAAAATAGTGTAAAATCACCAGTGAATATTAGGTGTCTAATTGCAAGAACCGACTGTGCTACGTAAATGAGTTCATTACCATGCATTTCTGAATGAATGACTTTGTTAATTCGTTAATTCCCTTTGGAATATTTCCTGTGACATTCCATTATAGACACCTCATCTTTCTTACTCATTTTTCTTCCTTTCTTCTCCACCTCCTCATCCCCCCTCAATTCCCCAAATATTTTTCGACTGGCCTCTCATTCTATATCCTCTTTTTCACTAACTGAAGACTCTTAATTTCAATCACGTCCATCTATCCATCCGGTTGATCTTCAAAGACGATTATCGTGATGCCTTTCTAATCTCAGCTTCTCCAACCACCCCTTCGCCCTCTTATTTTCCATCTCTTTCTTCAATTTCTTTCCTCTTTTATTTAGATTAATTTAATGAATGTGGATTTTTCATTTATGCCCAGTCCTTTCATTATCGCTTTTGTCTTCAAATTCGAATTTTATAGTAAGAATGCCAAATGATGCAGTTCGTGTAATACTAGGTGTATGCATATGTAATGAGCCTTTTACGATAGATGGCAGTATAGGTTATGTTTATTTTGAACGAACCAAAACCTTATTATTTTTTCATTGCTTTGGTACCTGTCAACAACGTTCAGTGTTGAAGATTTGAATTGCACTAAAACAACATAAAAACATTTCATGTTAAAATGTCGAATTTTGTGCCTACAGCATACGATATGGGGACAGCATTACATTTTTTGTTATCATTTAAAGAAAAACGCGGCATAATCTCATCAAATGCTTCAAGAAGCTTATGGTAGTCATGCCTATCATTAGCAACATTCAAAAGATGGGTTCAACGATGTCTATGGGTCCAAAAAGGTGTCGTCTATCATGAGCTATTAAAACCTGCTGAAACTGTAAAAGGTAAACGCTACCAACAACAATTAATTGATTTCCTCTTTTTACATTGCAGGAAAAACGGCCAGAATATCAAAAAAAGGCAACATAAAGTGATTTTCCCTCATGACAATGCTCCTTCACATAAAGCAAAAACGGTTCAGGATACGCTGGAAGCACTCAACTGGGAATACTACTCCATGAGGCTTACTCACCAGACCTGGCTCCTTCCGACTACCACCTGTCTTCGTTGATGGGCCTCGCACTTAAAAAGCAGCACTTCAAAACTTATGAAGAAGTCGAAAAATGGGTCAATGAATGGTTTTCTTTCAAAGACCAGCAGTTTTTTTGGAAGGGGATCGACCAATTGCCAGAAAGGTGGTCAAAATGTGTAGAAAGTGATGGAGAGTACTTTGAATAAAATATTTTTTCTTTCCTATTTAAAAAAAGTGTTTTATTTTCATAAAAAAGGCTCATTTCATATGTATACACCTCGTAGTACAAGATCCCGAATTAGGTCGACATTCACCTATCGAGTTTCCTAATGAAATTAATATTTTGATAATTGTATTAATAAACAACACTTGATAGGGTCGACATCCAATTTCCCTGCATAGTTATTTTAAATAAAAAATTAAAGTTGTTAATTTTATTACATAAATGGAGTTATTGAGTTTCCGGATAAATATATTACCAATCGAGAGTAAAATTTGTATATAAAATGCCAAAGTGAGGTCGCCATCTAGTTTCTAGTAAAAAGGGTATCAACAGGTAACTTCGAATTCGTATTTTGTAGTTAAAGAGTTTCCTTTATTGTTGTAAATGAAAATGTAGATAATTTTATTGCCAACATTTATGTAATAAAATTAACCACTTTAATTTTTATTAAAAATAACTATGCACGGAAACTGGATGTCGACCTTATCAAGTTATTGTTTATTAATAAATTATATTATCAAAATATTAATTTCATTAGGAAAGCTATCTAGAGGCTATCTAGAAGCTAAAAGAAGTATAACAATAAAATAGAAAAACCGGAAGTTGATCTACGTAAGAATGTACTCCCTTGCGTTTCGTAACCATAAGTCTCAGAGATACGAAATTCGAAATTTAAGCTTGATATAGGCTAGAAGGAGTACATCAAGCTTACATATTTACTTGAAAAGTTTTTGTTTTGCCGAGAGTAGCAGAGTTGTTGATTCACAAAGAGAAACAAAGAGGTTGTCCTCTGCTTGATGCAAATAAACATATACACATATATATCAAGATGATATATCTGTATATATATTATTTATTTGTTTGAGACTATAGTTTCGAAGACTTGGTCTTCATCATCAGTCTTTCTTCACTATAAATGTTTTTCATGGAGTCAATATCATATGGATATTGAAAACTTGGTGTTACTTCGTCACCGCTGGAAGGCTAGGAACTAACAAAATTTTGTTTTGACTAGGAACTAACAAAATTTTGTTAGTTCCTAGCCTTCCAGTGACGAAGCAACACCAAGCCCTCAATATCCATATGATATTGACTCCATGAAAAACATTTACAATTGAAGAAAGACTGATGATGAAGACCAAGTCTTCGAAACTATAGTCTCAAACAAATAAATAATATATATACAGATATATCATCTTGATATATATGTGTATATGTTTATTTGCATCAAGCAGAGGACAACCTCTTTGTTTCTCTTTGTGTTACATATTTACTGTCATATCTATTTATTTATTTTTTTCTCTTTTAATGTGTTAATCGCATTCCACAGTTGTGGAGCACTGTTGGTGCTCCCAACACTCTGGCCGCTGTTCTGGAGATATCAGATCTACCGGCGCCCATATATACATTATTCTAATTATTAGCCACAACATCTGGAACTTTTTTTGGACGGCTGATGAGGTGTTTCATGATCATTTGTAAAAATCTATTTTCTCTTTTGTAAAGAGCTACCCCCCTCTGCGTGGCGCATTAAATCAGTCATTGAAATCGGAAGACCGGAAGTGGACATTTACATGAAAGATTTTTCGTTTTTTTTTTTTTTTGATTTTCTCAAAAACGGCTACAACAATTTTTTTAAATATTAGTGTATTTATCAAGTGTTTAGACACCTTCATCAGGTTTTTACTCTCAATTTCAGTTGATATATTTCTGCTTATTTTAGGTATACGATATAATTTCTACTGTATAGTGAAGTATTATAATCGTGCATTAAAAAATGTGGGTGTGTTTTTTGTATCGTATTTTCGAAAGATCTCAAAAAAGGCTGAAATGGAAAATTGATTGAAGGCAGCCCACATTTTCGAGCTAGAGTATACAAAAATTTAATACCTAATACCCTACCAACGGACTCACTAACAGACATTTTGAAAAAAATAATAAATTTCTTTTAAAATATAAATTTGTAGATGTTCACTAAACGCGGCTTTATTGTAGACCGAAATGCAGTGAAAAATTATCTTTACTTTATTTAATATGTTTCACCAAAACCTACACCATTCTCAGTGCTACTCTCGGCAAAATAAAAAATTTTCAATAAAATTCCGAATAAAATAAATTTATTGGAAAGTCATTTTCATCTTCTTAAAAACAGACTTACACGCCATAAATATTTCAATCTGCCTCAGGTATCGTTCAACCTATAGTATCCTAGATGCATAATTCGGATAGATAATTGATCTCCTGGGTCGTATGTGGCAGCAATTAGCAAACAAAATATGCAATTGCATAGGAATCCGGTCTCTACATATAAGTTACAAAGTTAGCATTGCTTATAGGGGAGAACAGGAAAGAAAAACTTATTTTTTAGAAGGTGTGACATACTCGAGCACAAGAAGTCACAAGAAAAACATATTTACGAAAGAGATAGTGTGATTTGTTTCAAATTTGGTCGAGAAATGACATTAAGTGTCTGCAAATCCCTTATTAATTCAGATGAAACCTTATGGTGTATATAGAATTTATTCCATTGTAATATTGGCCATACGATCACAAGTCCAAGAGATAATGATTCAAATTTGTTATAGATTTTTTTATTCGTATCTGAACTACATCCAGAGTGGGAAAATTATTTTTTGAAGCCTCTCTTCTGATTATCTATTACTCCAAAAATTAGCCTCAACACTGTACTTTTTCAATGATACCTAGATGTAAGCCTAGAATATTCTTGATCATACAAATGTTACGAGATATATGAAGGAAGGTGCCATAAAACTAGGGTCCGATTTGATGGGTACCATTAAATGAATTCACTCACTTTCACTAGGACAATGCATACTTGTCGTCCTGAAGATGAATAGACACTTGGATTGAGAGAAAGAGATAGAAAGATTTAAAGTTGAACCTTGAAAGTATTCAAATAAGAAAGAAGAGGAAGAGAGAAAGAAAAAAAAATTCATCGTCTACGCTCTTCAATTCAGATTAAAATCAAAAGATCATCCCGAACTTATCATTAACCTGAATCTTCTATTCATTAAATGGATACGAAACAAAAACAACAGCAAAAAAAGAAATTTAGAAAATTTAAATTGTAAATCAATCAAACGTTTAATTATATATATACATAAAGATAAAATGGACATAATTAGGGATAAATTAAAAAAAGAACCCAAAATGTATATAATTTGTTGTTTGAGCCTTTTCTTCTTGTCCATGTCTGATTCGAGCTTTGGCGGTCCCTATGATGAAAATTCTCTGCATATTAGAAATGTCGTGGCAAATCGTTCTCTAGAGGGAATTCTTTTATCATCCTTTTTAATTATATAATTTTGAGGGGCAATGAAAGTTATGAAAAACTAAAACAAACTCTAGCCTGTTGGCAAGACTATGCAATCCTTTTTTCAGTGTCTCCAAATTTTGTAATACTTTCTTTCTTTTCTTTTAGATTTTTCCTCTAAGAATTTAATTTTAATATATAATTCAACATATTCAAAATTTCCCCCAAAGCCAATTTATTGGATTTTCATTCCCTTCTTTCCTTTCAAACCGACGTTTCGGAGGATTCTTCCCTCCTTCAGGGTTTCAAAGGGTCAATGAAGGAAACAACCAAAATGTTTCCTCTCTCTCTCCACAGCAGTGTTTAAAATCTTCTTCTTCCTTAGCAGAAGCATTAAAATAGAAAATCTATAAAGGAAGAATCCCCCGGAAACGTCGGTTTGAAAGGAAAGGAGGAAAGAAGGGAATTAAAATCCAATAAATTATACCTTATTTGGATATGTGATAATTTTTTCTTTCTTTTCTACCCCTGGACTACTTTCCATTACTTGCAGTTAAAATTTCTACCAGTCCGTCTCTCTCCAGAGAAAATTTCGTGCAAAAAAATTATTTCATAATATTTCTGAAAAGAATTAGGGGCCTTGGGGAACTTTTAAAGATTTAATCAAAATGATATGACACCAATTGTGAATTAGTATTTTAATATGTCAGCGGTATTTTTTTTTGTTGGCAATTTGTACAACTTTGTTTCGCCGAAAGGCGGCATCATCAGCACCTATTTTAAAAAAAGACAAAAAACAATCAATTCCGAAAATTTACAAATTGCCTAATTCTTTCCAGAAATATTATGAAATTTAATTTTAGAATCAATCTTAAAATTAAATTTGACTTTAACTAATTTAAATAGCTGTTATAGTTCCTGTGTTTAGTTGGGGTCCCTTATGAATTTTTTAAATATCTATGCTACTACAACAAGAAAACCATACCTACATAATAAAGTTGTCCAACATTGTTATTAATGAAAGAATATCATCACTTCTAGTCTATACAAAAAATGTTCATGATATTTAATGAAGTGAATAATATAGAGCCCTAAACCATGGTATGTATTAATAATAGCAAGTCTTGATTCAAATATTTTAATAGTTCCATTCTGTGCAGAATGCAATAATACTCTACTAGGATTTGTCAGGGTTTTAAAAAGGTTGAGAGAAACTGATAGTTTTTGCCTAATTTACCTTTAAACTGTAGATACATATAATATTCAGGGTGATTTACAAAGAGTTAAAAAAAGCTTTTAAAAATTGTTGGGAGGGAGGTTTCATTTTAAGCAATAACTGTTTTATTTAACAATTAAATGGACACACAATTAATATTAATTGTTATTTTGCTAACAAATTAACGCTCAACAAAGTTGATCCTTTAAATCGTATATCAAGCTTAACACCTGCAAGTCAATGAGTAATAAAAGTGAATCGTCACATTGATGGAATAGAGAATTTTTATGGCAGCATTTTACTGAATAATTTATATCATCACAAAAGGAACAATCTTTGAATTAGATCGTAAAAATACAAATTAAAAAAGTATGAATTAAAAATTATGTTATTAGTCTGGTTTTAGATTTATTATTAATAAATGAGCCCCTAAGAAAGCAATTCCATTTCCACTTTTGGCAAAATTGTAAATTTTAAAAAATTATTTTACAATAAATTAAATTTATTCTTTTTAATAAAAAGGTTTTATTCCTTGCTTTGGCTTTCCTCGGTAGGGCCTACTTTTTATTTCTTCTGAATGTTTTCTAATAGGGATGGAAAACATAGGTTTTCGATGATTGTTGTTTTATGACGGCATTGGCTTCTGAGCGACTCAAATAACAAAAGAAAAGGTTGCATAGCATTTTAAAAACAGTTTTCATAGTTCCATTAAATAAATTGTAGGAATCACCAGTCTGAAGTTCTCGAAAAGTCTATGGCATTGGAACGGCTGAGCAGGCTGCCTATCTTCCAGGCGTCAATGTTTAGCTTGGCCACAGGCAAAAGCAGTAAATAATTAATAATTTAATGATCATTTTTATTGTTGATATATTTATCGGTCGGCAGAGGATATATATGGATGTTCTAGATCATCCGCCACTTCACTATATATTTGCTGATATAATTAATAAATAATTAATGAACAATTTTGTCTAGGATAGCAAAGTTTCTCAGTTCACGACGCAAATCTCCCATATCGGATGTTTCTTACTTTACGCCCTCAAAGTTCAATATACTAGTTTATGCTTTCTGTGAATAAAAAAACTCGTGTCACTTGTCAAGAGGGAGAAAACTTCGATGCTTTATCATGATTCTTTGCCTAAAAGGGATTTTGATGAAGAAGCGACGTTTTCAATCCCCATGGCCAAGAAAAACCAAGGGGGAGAAAATTTATATTCAAAGATTATCGATACCATTTTAGGAATAATTTATAAAATATTGAGAGCAGCATTCGAGCGATAAATTTCGTTCGAAGGTTAATATTCGCGACATAATACCAAAATGAAGTTATGAATAAGTTGATTGCATTAATTTTATTTTTTTCTTCTTTTAAATGATCAGCTATTATTATACCAGAAAGTATAATATATGTAGTATATTCATTTAAACTACTCATTTCAAACGAGTCTATTTATCACATGAGAATGAATTGTCCACTAAATGCGGAATTGAAACTTTCTTCACATCAAACCCTTAAAAGCAATTAATCATATATTGATATTTCCGGGCTCATATTTTCAGCTGACAAATTATGACGTGACCACATGAATTTTTTTTTTAATTTCTCAAAACGAGTGGGATTAAAGTAGTATATGAGGAATGATAATTTATTTTTTAAAAGGGTCACGGATAGAATAATCCCTGACTATCCATTATATCTATTGACATGTATAGGAACGTGAAAAGATCTAAAAGACAAGTCCTGACAAGTTTTAGTCCAGTAGAAAAATTATCAATTAATTATGATTGTTCTAGAAAATCCCAATTTCTTGTTTATTTTTTAAAAGGCTCACGGATATAATAATCCCTTACTATCCATTATCTATTAACATGTAAGAACGTGTAAATATCTAAAAGACAAGTCCTGACAAGTTTTAGCCCAGGAGATATTATCAATTAATTGTGATATTAATAAATTAATTCCTGTGAATCCATTGTAATAGACTGATGAAGAGGGGAAAGCCCTCGAAACTATACTCTCGTTATAAATAAATACAATTTATAATTCCAGCAGAAGACACACTCTTTTATTAGTCTCCTTCAATAATTGTGATTGTTCTAGAAAATCCCAATTCCTTGTCTCCTTGGGTACTAGAATGATAACTATAGACTTGGTTAGTGTCGTAGCATATAAATTAATAAAATAATAAATATTTTAGAAAATGAAAATATGAGAAGAAGAATAATTCTTAAATATTTGAAACTACATTATTTTTTTTATCTTATAAGTTGAGCTTATAATTTTGCTTTTAATGAATTTTATTCTTGAAAAAGCTTCATATATTGATACAAATGTACATTCATATTTCGAAAAAGGTAATAAATATATATCTACATATAAATCTCAATGTTTTAAGGAAGTTTATGATTTTATGTTAGGCCACAATCATTGCAGTGCTGGGCCGCATGGGGGCGCGGGCCACGGGTTGGTCAGCCCTGGTCTAGAATAAAAAGTCTATATAATAAAAACATGCAAATATTAATTTTAGTGATATTAATTATAGCTAGAAAAATGTCAAAAGAGAAACTTTTAAGTATGCGGGTTCCAATTCCAACCTAAATCTAATTTAATATCAAAATAAAATAAATAAAAAATACGTTTTTTAAGCAAGAGCATAGACGAAATCTACTTACTCAATTAAAGGTATTTCGAAAAATGATAAGATGAAAAATATTACTGTATCATTAGTTACTCTAAAATGCTTTTTTGTAGGTCTTAAAAAGGTGAACTCGTTTAAAGTTATTATTAAAATAGTGTCAGGCGTTTGTGAGATATTTCAAAAGCGCTAAGTAAAAATTTAATTTTTTTTCAGCATAATTATAACAATATTATTTCCCCCAACCCCCATCACTATGTATAGTAATCATAATAGACCAAGTTAAGTTTTGGAAAAATCGTAGATAATAACTATTAAACCAGGTAATTGAAAAACATGAAACACATTTTTAATAGTGTTTTCTTGTGTAAATGAAGAAAATAAAGTTTTACTATCATTTGCTAAGACTTGATACAACGAGCCATAAAATTACTAAACATAAATAGCAATTTGAAAATTTTACATTAAAATAAGGATTTAACAAAAAACACATCGTGCAATGCATCTTAAGCTTTCAATTAATTTAATTGTTTATATACCTATATTTATTTATTTATTATTTACTTGTTTATTTACAATAAATAAACCATCAAATAAAATATTAAAACATAACAGTAAGTTGATTGGAAAGATTCCATTCCTGAAGTAAAATTAATCTTTAAGTATTAGAAAGAGAAAAACTGTTTTGAGTGGGACCCTTGACATTAATTTCCTCATCTCAACAATATTTGTTTTTAAGATACTATATCCTTCTTTTGTCTGATTTCTTTATTTACTAATGCGTATATATATGGTATATGTCAGTGGCGTTCGGTTCATGGATGCTGTGGATGCGGCGCATCCCTAAAATTAAAAACATTTCCGTTATTTCAAATATTTCTATAAAAAACATTTTTTTTGTTTGTTTAGAAAAGTATATTGGTCCTCGAAATGAAATAAAACTGTTGCATAATTTCAAGGGCCAATTATAATAAATGATTTTTCCGAAAAGGATGCGGATAGAAGGTTTGAAGTTCCTGCATGGTATATTTTCCAGTTCGAGCATGTCAAAGACAAGTCCAGATGAGTTTTAATCGAATAAAAATTGTTCGCGCTGAGGAACTACATATTAAAATAAAAATATAGTGAAACCCCTCAAATCCGAACTAATTGGGACTGTAGCCTGTTCGGATTTCAATTTGTTCAGATTTGCTGAAAGCCGCTGGTTTGAATATCTTATTGAAGAAAATGATTCTCTTTCTAGCCTTGAGAAGCTGAAGAAAGTTACAATAAAAGACGTTATTTACTTGGTTGCAGAATCGAGGCAAAATACAAGTGTGAACTTACTGCGGAGATCTTGGAAAAAGCTTTGGTCTATCCTCGAGTTCGAGAAAACACCTACCCAAATTTGTCAAAAAATTCGTTCGGATTTCCCAGGATTTCGGATTTCCGGGGTTCGGATTTGAGGGGTTTCACTGTAATACAAAAAAGGAATAAATAAAGAAATTGATAGAGTTTTTCTTTAGGAGACGGGCTGGTATAAATATACAATTGGATTTTGATGAAGGCAGTCCAAGGTGGTTGTAATTTCTATTGTGTATTGACTTTTCGTTACCCTGAAGAAGGAGAGAGTAAATCTCCGAAACGTCGGTTATCGAATAAATGTAAAATAATAAAGCTGATATAGTCTTATTTTTTTACAACCACCTTGTACTCCCTTCATCAACATCCAATTGAATAAAGAAATTTCAGGACTAATCCATTTCTAACGAACTCTCAACATTCAATATCGGAAATAGCTAAGAGTGCTATAGGCAAGCCATATAATAATATAGCAATAGAATTAGGAGAAATTTACGATTTTCTTATACGATAGGCTGATTTATTTTGGAAGATGGTCGATTTCCATCTCAGAGACTGTGGATTTTAAGTCATAAGATTTAATTTCTGACTCCTACTCTCAGTCATACAAAGCAGTATCCGTTTGGGGCGAACGTTCCAAAAAAACAATTTTTTTAAATCTAATGTTAAATTTGAAAAATAAAGAAAATGCCGTATTTGATGACATTTGCAAAAAAAAGCGAAGATTAAAATAAAATTTCAAAAAATGAAGGCTACGTTTTTGGACAGATCCCTTGGTTGAAAAGTCAATAATCACCACTGTTTCTATCTTATGTGAAATTAGTAAAAGCAGAAGCATAGACGGAAGTTTTACTACGGAACGCTTATACAAGCTATAACATTATAAATATATAGGAAAATTAAGAGGGTTTCTTCCACTGAATTCGAGTTCTTATTGATAATGTTTATTACATGTCAGAAGGGTTATATTCATAATTTTGGAAATTAAACATAAGTCCCTAATAAAAAACAAACCGGGCACTAGGCAATTATCTCAGTTAATTACAGAACACTGTTTCGGGTTCACAAATTGGAGCCAACCGTTTCCTAACTATAGTGGCTTAAACAAAGGAGTTTTTAAAGGCTTGTAGTGGTGTTTCACTACCATGTGAAACACTACTTCAACCCTTTAAAAACTCCTTTGTTTAATATGTTTCACTATAAACCAACACCGTTTTCCATAAAGGTTTTAGTGGATTACCTTGAATGTAACATTCATTTTTTTGAAATCTAATATAAAAATGATCTTCATATTCTTTAAAATAATTTAAATAAGTAAATTATTTATTTTATATTTAATAAATAATTGAAAAATTATATTTTAATTTTTTCTTAATATCTAGATGCCTAGAAGCATGAGCGAGGCTGATATCAATACAGGGTGCTTGAAATGTTTGCATCTATCTCCTTTGGGAAAATATTAATATTTTTACTTTTTGATTAATAATATTGGGTGTTGATAAAGTATTTTATGTGCTTCTTTCTAAAGTTTCAATTTTTTTTGAAAAAATATTAAATTATTATAATTTTTCTCTTTTTTAATATGAATATAACAAACATAACGTGCTTGGCCTGGACCTATTGAGTAATTTATAAAACATGTTGATAAAAAAATGAGATTTAGAGATGATTGGTCTGTTTATCAAAGAATCCACTATGTTTTAGACAAAAAAAGCAAGACGGCCTCAGGAGGGTGAATGGTGGATTTAGGTCATTCACAGGGTGGAACAGCACTCGCGGATTCGCTGTCGATCGATCCGAAACTGCGCAAATCCTGACCTCACATTCAAGAGACAATAATCCCCTATCAACAACCCAAAACCCACTCTAAACATTTATTTTAAGCCAGATTAAACATAATAAAATCAAAAACGTTTACCAATGATATAGCACTTACTCTAAAAATAAAAATAAAAAAATGTTTAATTATTTTTTTTGTTTTGTTTTTTTTTTGTACCAAAGGCTAGACATCAATAATATTGGGGGAGGATAATGTAGGAGCCAATATAAAAAATAATTGAGTTGAATCAGGACTATAAATCAAAAACAAATCATGTCGTCGCATATTATATTCAAGGTTTCAAATCGAGTTTACTTTTGAACCTAAATTTTAATAGAAGCAAAATTATTATTTGTTTTTGTTGTTGTTGTTGATATCATAATTAAAAAATTTAACTAATTTTTTGAAATAAATACAACATTTAATATATTTTTAAGAAATTCTAGTAAATTCTAAAAAAGTAACGAGACCCTTGGATGAAAAAAGTGAATATATTTAGTTCAATTGCTAAAAATATCATAGTTATACATATAAATATGAGCCTAAAGATAAAAAATAGATATACTAATTCGAAATATGTAAGTATTTATAACCAATTTCAAAATGATGTCTCTCACTAGGATGGTGACATCATCATCCGAAACAACACTAAGACTATTTTTATAAGGAGACCTAAATATTTTCTGTAATCTATTTATTTCCCTTTGAAATTAGCAAATCAAATATAAAAAATAAATAGATGATTCACATTTTAACATTTTTATGAAAAACTAGAGGAACTCATCAAACATCATTAATTTTTGTACCAAATCAGTGTGGAGAAAAAATATATTATCCTTAATTTATTGGTGAAGAAAACATACCTTAAGAAGTTGGGCTAAACCATCTAAATTAGCTACTTTTAATGAAATATTCTTGTCAGAATGGCCTTAGTCAGAAGAGTGATTATTTATTAGCATTCTTCATTCTCTAAATATATCTATACTATATAACTAATTACTTTATTGTTATTCATTTTTTGGGCATCAAAAAAGCTTAAAAGATGTATACAAAAAACTAATATTAAGATGAAATTTAAAAATAAAATTAATTATTTACATTTTAATATTTCTGGTAGAAGGAAGGTTTCCAACTCCCAAGCCCACTTATCGTTTCTCATTAGAAGATACATTTATTCGGTGTTCATTATATAAGACTTTTTTCTATAGTTCTTAATGCCATCTTTCATTCATTAAAATCATTTCCCACATATACGAAGTAAATATAAAATTGTACGTTTGAGTATATCTAATTTGTTAATATTCTATAGGTAGCAATGCCATCTCTAAAAGATAAATAATCGGATAGAGCTTTTAATAAGTCCATTAATTTAGTAATTTAAATGGATTAGGCGCCTTTTTCAAGGGGTGCTTATGGCCCTTTTCTGAAAGTTATTGAAAAGAAAAGGTGTGACCGGACCTGAAAGGACCGGGTTATGCGTTCTAGGGTTAAAATAAATCAACAATATCAAAATAGTTTTCGCCATTTATATGATATTCCGCAAAAATGAACCAAAAACCACTTCTATCTTGCACTATTACAATAAGATCTAGATCATAATGTATAATGTGTATGTTAAAATATTTTTTTTTAAAGATTTATAGAGGGGCGAACTCTAAATAGAAGTTTAAAGTACGTAGGTTCTTTCTAGAAAACCCTGGAAACTATCGAATATTCTCTTTTGATTAGCAGAGGAGAATCGAACTCGCAATCAAGAATATTCATGTGAAACTAAAAACAAATGAGATAAATTCGTCAACTTCTTTATCTTTATCGAATTCGGAGAAGTTTACAATCACAATACATGTGAATGAAGGAAAAAATGAAATCGAGACCAACTAGAAGCCACCAAAGATAGGGCACATATTCTTCTCTTATCAATACGGGACTCTTTAGAAATTTTCCATCTTTTTAGGGGGAATAATTATTTTATTTTATTTTCCGTTAATAATATCAATACAGGGTGTTATAAAGTCTTTTATATTTTCTAAAGTTGGATCTGATTTTGAAGAAATTTTAATGTTTTTTAGTTTTTATTATTGATATAAATTAATTCTATATTGTGAAACACAATTCCATAACTAGCCTCTTTTCGGTTTGGTGCAAGATTTAGTTTTTACGGAATTGGACCAATTTCTAGATGCCACTGCGATAAAGAGAATTCTCAAATAAGATATCCCTCATATCTTTGGGTGATTATCGATTTCGACTAGATAATTTAATCAATTTAATTGTTTGTATTTTTTTTTTTTTTTTTTTTAAGAGATCATACTCTAATTATTAGTAATAATATCAATTTACTCGATTCATTGACTCATTTTACTTCTGGGAAATATATTTTATTATATTATAAATCTATTATGTTCGCATGTTCAAACACAAAAGGATAATAGAGAGAGAGAAAAAAATATTTTTATTTAATTCCCCATTTGTTTTAGTTTTATTTTTTTTTTCCTAATGATGATTGAAAATTTATGGTGGTCTCATTCAGGCAAATAGATGGATAGGTAAGCTCTGGCGATGTGCTTTTCTGTGCCAGGCATTTATTTGCATGGTAGGACTACCAGCAGGTGCCAGGCAGTCTGGGAATCCCCTGCCCTTTAATCAACTAAAAAGTTCGCATAGCAAGAAAATATTATTTATTAATCCCTTTAACCTAGTCAGACACGAAATAGAAATGATATTTGCGTGCGCTTCTTTTTAAAGAAGAGTTAGCAGAATGGTAAAAGGTTTATTAAAGTGAAAAAGATAGAAATAGAGAGGGAAAGGGCAGGAGGGGCGTTAATACTTTCTCTATTCCATTTTAGGGTAGTTAGTAGAGATTAATAACTCATAATAGAATAAATACAATGCTATTTAGAGAGAGATGAAAATCCATTTTAAGTAGACAGGGCAAAGTGAAATGGATAGTGAAATAAAATTTCTAATATTAGATAGGGATACATGTATAGATGAAAATAGCTATTAAAAAGGAAGAACATTTGATGGGGAGAAAATAAAAAATATATGAATATTAATTATGTTCGTAAAAGGAGAATCTATAATTTCGAATTTACCTAAATAGGGATAATTGAATTTCTCTAGTATTGTAAGCATTTAAATAGATTTTAAAAAGATAAAAACGGGTTTAAAATAAATGTTTACTCATATTTCCAAAAATTACTGTAGAAATCAGCCTGAATTACATTATCCAAGTATCAAATACGTAGTACTAGAAAGAACTCATAATATCTGACTTGAAATGGATAGTTGAAAATTTATGTTGCTTATCGGAGAGAGGTTTGTCTTAAGGGTTTGGCTAGCGGCCCGGCAAGCTTAGTTAGCGCTTGGGTTCGATTCCCAAGGGGACGAAACCCTCTGATATGCAATGTAAAAATATTTCTACTAAAATCTTTGATTTGTTTCCTAAATAAGATTAAATTCACTTATCAATATTATATAATTGGGTTGATTTTTGAAAAAATTCCATCTTTTTTCAAAAAAAGAAACTCAAAAAAGATGCTTAAATCTTTACATTAATTATGAAAATTTTTAATTACATTTCCGATTTCATTATGAATGAGACAACTAGAAAAATATTTCAAATCCTTTGTATATGTAGACCCTCACATTTGTATTTTCAACCCAAAAACCCCTTAAACCGTGATTTTCATCAATTTATCTAAATTATATAACCAGGATGTTCAAGGGAATAGAAAATTCTCGACTTTTGTAAAGAGTCTTCTTCGTTTCAAAAAAAATCAGGTGTCACTATAATAAAACTTTTCTTTGTGTCATTTTGCTAAACCTAATTAATAACTATAATCTTAATGTTCTAATACAGGAATTTATATTATATAAAAAAAAAAAGATAACCGGAAATTTTTGGACGAAGATGATCTAATCGAAAAAATTGCATTCTTAGAAATTGTTAATTGGTTGTTTTATTCAGGGATTCTTCGACCATGATCGCTCCTATATATGTATATATATAAAAGATGTAGATGAAACCTGACCATCCAATCTTATCTTTTGATTTGTCCCTCGAAGGCAAATTCAATCATAAAACTACGCACTAAGCTTCGGAGTATTTAAATACGATAAACTTTATAGAATAGAAATATTTGTTTTTTAATTAAAGATCTAATAAATAGTTTCCAAATAATTAATATAATATAAACAATTATATAGAAGAAAATTTAATTGAAAGAATAGGTGAAAACTTTTATACAACTCGGTACTCTGTGCGTAAATTTAGCAGATGGCAAATCGGGGGGTCAAATATCAGAGGAAGCTAGAGTTTAGAGCAGTTCTAGTAATAAGTTTAAATACTTATGTATATAAAAATAAATTTAAATATAGGTATAATCTATTTAAAATTTTTTTATTTTTTAGAAAGTACGCCTTTGTGAGTTGAAATTTTGAAAATTCTATTTATTTTTATTAAATTCAAAAATTCTAAAACACTCTCTTGTTGGAATTAATTTTTTTATTTAATTAACTTGTCATAATTTAAATTTTTATATATTTCTATAAAATATTTGTAATAAACTATTACAGAGGGTTTTAAAATAATTAAATTGATTAATTGAATAAGTTGAAATTGAAAAGTAGCCCGTTGGCTATAAGATGTACTTTAAACAATTATAGGTTACAAATACTTTATTTCATGACAAAACCTATAGTTATCTCAGTAAAATTATTCAAAATAAATTGGGACGTTCTGATATGGACATCCACTTGACTTTAACATACGCCCTGGCCCCTCTCTTATATTTAATATTTAATAAAATTATTTATACTCATGAAGAGGGGTTAGTTTTTGAATTTTTAAACTTCTAGGTGCCCACTGATTATGTATACAAAATTTGGTTGAGTTTGCTCAAATGATCTAGATTTTTATTTTTTGACCCCCCCTCCTTTAATTTTGGCCCCAGAAAAAATATTTTCGTTATTTATAGTATATTTCATTTTTCTTGTTTTTTTAATTTGAAAAAATTTAATCTTTAACCCCCCTTTTCCCCTTTAATTTTGGGTCGATATGCACCAAAATCTAATCAGCTTTTAATCTCAATGCACCAAAAACGACATGTGAAATTTGATTTTTATATTCACACTAGTTTTTGAGCTAGCTCGTCCAAAAAATTTGGTAAAGCACAGGCTAACTAACTAACAGACTAACAGACTAACTAACAGAGAATTTGATAAAACAGTTGTTATCTCGAAAAATATTATTTTTCCGGTGTTTTCTTATTGGGGCTTTTTTGTAGACCTAAATGCCATGGTTTCGCCCATTTTTTTAAATCAAAATCGTTTCAGACGTTTTTGAGATATTTCGAAAAAAAGAAGCAAACAAAAAACATACCCTGTATGGTAAAGTAAAAAGATGTAGTCCTGCAGTATGAAAAAATCTTATAGAAAATCTCAAATGAAAATAAAATGTTCTACAGATTGAAATCGCTTAAAGAATAAATTACATGAAAATGAATGTTTTGTAGTACCCATGAAGCCAGAAATTATTACAAGAAACTTCTGTAACAGCATGCTTATTGTAGTGTTGGAGCAATTAGAAGAGCATCTCGGTGAGATTTTTTTTTTTTACATCCGCAGTGGGTAAACGAAAAAGTTCACCCCCACTGACTAGAAACTGCGTCACATACAAAGTTGAGGTTCCCTCTAGGATTGTGTAGTTCGCGAACGACCTAGTTCAAAAGAACTAGTTCCTCATTGATGTCGGTCTTAGTTCTTTAGTTCGCCTGAATGTAGCTCTGCCAAGCGAGAATAAGCAATGACAAACTACGAGAATTCGATCTTAGCTCCATCACCATCGGGTCCTTAGTTCCAACAACAAAAGACAGCAGTAGCGGTAGTGATCAGTTTTTTCCGCTTTCAAGCTGCGAACTAACGAACGAAAAGAGCGACCAAGTTCTCCAAGAAGCTACGACGCAAGTCTAGTTCCATCAGTCCATTTCCCTGAATAATGGTTTACATCATTCCATGAATTCGAAGTATTTCGATTTCAATGAATTCCAGGGTTTCTTTATCTTTGTACCTCTTGTTTCTTTCGCAAGTATTGACATTCAATATTCTTCTCTCCCTATTTTTTCCTTTAAATCTCTTATATAGATATTCATATAAATAGATAAATAAATAGATTGCATTTTCATGACACAATCGATGCTTTTGTTTGTATCGCGAGTGGGTGGGTGCGATAAAGCAATCCCTTTGACAGATTTATATGGATTTAGTAGAAAAAGACAGTAAATACAAGATTGATTGTCGTCACAGTTAAAGATCATCAAGGTGAGAGTGTAAATTTAATTACGCCATTCATGGAGAAATATTTTACTTCTTTTTGTAATTAATCAGGGAATTTATTTTTATCGAATTCTATTTCTACATTAAGATGACGACATCATCATCTTATGCCAGAATGTTTTAGATCTCACATAAATCATGAAATAATCAATTATGATGATTGACAAATTGATAATATTTCAAATTCTAATGGAATGTCGGAAATAATTAATTATTTTTAATAATAAAAATAATACTTGCAAAGTAATGGAAGGCAGCCCAAGGATAGTGAAGAAAAAAATTATTATATTTCCAAATAAGATGTATTTATTGGACTGTCATTTTTCCCCCTTTCTTTTAAAACGAACGTTTCGGTGGATTCTTCCCTCCTTCTTCAGAGTTTCAAAGGGTCAATGAAGGAAGAAAACAAGATGCTTCCCTCTTCTCTTCTCTAGCAGTATTTGAAATTTGTCTCTTCTAAACAGAAGTACTAAATGGATTTTTTTCCCCTTTTTTTTTCACTAGCCTTGGACGACCTTCCATTACTGTTTAATTAAAAATTCTACCACTCCGTCTCTCTCCAAAGAAAACATTTCTTCAAATAAAAATAATGTTAAGGAGAATTTTTTGTAAAAATGCTGAATAATAAAAATTAAATAGTTTTTAATTTATTTTTATTGATTCATTTGAAAAAAGAATAATTAAATTAATTATTTCTCCTCATAAGTAACCTAAATTTTGAAATGTGTATTGTATCACACAATTTATTAATAGCATCCTTCCCAATGCTCGACGCCTCGGACACATTAATTAGTAGAGCCGATTTAGATGTTTAATCTTGTTTTCTTGTAGTAGAATCGGCTCAAGCGTGGGTGGTTACAATGGGGAGCATTCTGGCATAGAAAATTGTTTACTGGGGCGGTTTCCGTTGCTTTCTCCTTTATTTGACAAAAGGTTCCTTTTATTTTTGTCAGTGATGAATCTGCTGAATCGGGACTAAACCCCGATGGTAGCCAAGTGGCCTCATAGCCAAGTGGTCACATGGCCAAATAGCTTTTATCTTCTAATCATCTTAGGGTAGGCGAATTCCCAAGTATAAGTAACTCGACACTGAAATCAGGCCTGTTTGGCTTTGAGTTTTCAAAACGCGGCTTGCACGATTTTAAATTATACATAAGTACTAAATTTTACTCACTGAGAACGTCCAAATTAATCTTCTCTAATAATCCATCCGATTTATACAAAATACACAGAAAAGCTTCAGTTCGTGTCATTTCAATTCAAATTGGACTTATGGGCAGTCACAAGAAGAAGGGGAGAGGGCTATTCCCCCCCCCCCCCCCATCTATAAAAACGTTTTCCCCTTGTGGTCAAAGCAAATACTTAGGGGGAATAGCATACTTATTAAGAGCAGTTACATTTGAAATTGTGCTTCTGTCTTTGAGTTTCTCCATAAAATTTAAATAAACAATCACTGCTGTATTTAATATGGAGATAATTAAAGTTACAGTAAATTTTTATTTGAATGATTTTGAAATAATATGCAATACCCATAAGTCTAAATGAATCTCTTCAAAACTAAAAATAAACTGCAACGGGTCGTTGCTAAACTTTATCCAAATTCATTTGAAATATTAATATGTTTATGCCTTTATTATTAATCAGATATCACTTGCAATTACCAGTCCATGTTGACTTTAATTCAAAAATAATGATCGATTCTCATTTAATACTCGAGGAATAACCATTCTATATTGGATTTTTGTCGTTTGGGTTATTATTAGTAACCATTGCTGAAGAGATGGAGGAATCGACTTAAAATCAAAAATAGCAATCGATTCGCATCTAATACTTGAGGAATAATAATTCTAATAGATTTTTGACGCTTCGATTATTATTGGTAACCAGTGCTGAAGACAGAGGAATCGACTTTAAATCAAAAATAACGATCGATTCTTATCTAATAACCTTTTATTACATTCTATTTTTGATGTTTTGACTATTAATGGCAATCTCTATTGAAAACGTGGACGAATCGACTTAAAATCAAAAAGACTAAATTCTTTTATGATAAACAACTCAAGCTTGAGTCTAAAAGTTATAAAGATAATTGACTTTCAGACCTTTCTTGAATTCACCATCATTTGCTATATCGACTTTGATTTCAAACATTGAAGACCCACATTCATAAATCCTGAAATTGCGTCCTTTTAGTATTTAAAATAATCCACAGATAGGTAAAAAAAATATTTATTTTATTTTACTAGAATTTGTGTTATAAAAATACAAAAAATTGGAGAAAAAATTGAAAACATTTTCAAGATTCAATACGCTTCTGCAAACTTTAGTTGTAGAATTTTTTGCCAGCGAATGATTTGAGCTAGAAAGTTGAGATTTCCCATAAAAGTATAGTTTATTTAATATAACAGCTTGTACTCCAAATTTTAGTTCAGTATATACAAGCGTTCAATACGATTTTATTTCTTATTTTCTACATTTTTCAAGCAAGAGTTCTGTTGCCAAAAAAACAAATACTTAAAGGTTAGTTCTTTGTTTTGGAATTAGAGGAATTTTAGCACAAGATCAAACTTGGTATGAACTTTTATTCTAGAATTATCTGGACAAACAAACAGACAGACAAGGTGAAAAAATCATGGTTGGTGATAATCTTTCTATCATTTTTAATAAGAAAAATATTGCATTTTCGAGTTAATTTAATACACTAGCAAGGATATAATATATTCATTAAACATTTTATTTCTTTTTATAATAATATCTACTGCGACTGTTCGTAAAGCTTTAAATCAAATCTGTCTGTATAAAAATCGAAACAATCAATTAAATTATTCTCTAACGAGTTAATCTAGCCATTTTTTCATTATAACATTTTTTTAAATTTCAGCTACGAAATACATTATAACTAATTCCGAAGTATAGATTTATAACAACTGTGGTATATCTTTTAAGATGATATGTAAATATATTTCATCTCGAAGTATATTTTTTAAAACTTTAATTATTTTTAATAATTACAATAATTGATTTGCAACACTATTAGTGAAAAAACAACAACCACAACACAAACCGTAACGTAGAGCTAAACTGAAAATAGATATCCTACATAACCTAAATTCTTATTCTTCCTTATTAGGAGAAGCTTAAAGAAAGAATTTAGACGGGTTTTTCATAATTAGAAGTTTAACCTGGCTCTCTGGCAAATTATATAATATAATAAATAGAAATGTTTATATTAAGGCCAACGGTATTCGTGAAGTAATAGTATTGATTCTATGAATATGGATGAATTTTTGATCATATTTTCTAGAATAATCGGCAAAAAACATAAAATTATGATCATCAAATTTTAAACAAGAAGAGGTTTAGAGTGAAACTACTTAGATAGCGCTATTTTAATGAGACGAACTCATAAGAATACACTACATTTTGACACTTAGTTCCCATATTAAGGAACAGGGAGTCGTTTTTAAGTGCTGGGCTAAGTCTACTTTTCATTTGAGTTTTTATTGGCGAAAGTCAGACCTTGTTAGCACACTTGGTCTAGAAGATATTTTTTAGATACTTGGAGATCTTCTAGACATCTTAAAGACAATAAGAGCTGAATAAGACATCTTTTAGAGCGTGTGTACTATCTGAGGAGGCGCTGGTTAACGAGGAAATAAATATATTGTTCTTATGGTAGAATAGAAATGGTTTCTCCTGTGAATTCGCTATTTCATTTTATGTATTTTTTAATTCTATGTAACTCAAAGAGATGTCATCTCTTATCGTGATTTTCGCTAATAGAGGCTTTCAGATTCGAACAATGGTGATAATTTCAGAATTTTCAAAAATCAAATTACTGACGAGCTAATCTCGAAATTACATAAAAGTAGTGGAAAAGCTGATTAACATAATATCCAAAAATGATTTATTCATGTATTATATTATGTTTTTATCAATAAGAGGTGATAAATAGCTAATAAATACTTAAATTATTATCTTAAAAATTTTTATTTTATCGAAATTAATTCACTTTTGTAATGAATTTTTAAATAATTGGACCGCGTAAGTTTAAATAATTTCCATGACTTAGCCTGCAAATTCTGCAGTTTGATAAATCATTTCATTATTTATTTTTCATTAAAAAAAATTATTTAAAAATGATTATTTTTTTATAGAATTTTAATTTTTGTATTAGAGATTAATTTGTTTTGCAATGGAAAAACATCAAATATTGAAAAGTCGTGGATTATGATGATTTTAAATTTTTAATGAGATAAACTTATTAGAGTTTTAGATTTAGACTTAGACTATGTGGCTCTCTAATTTCTGTGATGTGAGATCCCAAACATAAATTTTTTTGGATTTTACAATTTTTTCATGTAATTAATTAAAATATATTTCTTTATTTCTATGAATCTAAAATATTTATTTATTTTCTTAATGAAACTGGTCAAATGAACAGATACGGAGACTATAATAATAAATAATTAAAGAGGTCTACTGGTAATGGGAAACAAATTGTACAATCGTGTATCGTCAATTTATTTATCCCTAAGAATTTTAGAGATCGGAAGGTTCTTTCTGATTCTCTTTCATATAATCTCAAATACCTACTAGAAAGCCAACCATCCCCAAATCAGTTCAAATTTGAAGATCAAACTACTGAAAATTTGATTTCCCTACAAACAAAAAATAAATACATTATTTAAAATTCACTATTAAGGAACAAGGCTGTCGCAATAGCATGAAAGACACAGTTTCGGGAATGAAACTATATTTTTGATCACATTGGACAACAGAGGACTTGCACATCGGAATAGTATTGGTGCGGAAATTGTTGGAAATTTTGCCATTTTTTGTTTCACTACAAGTCCCGGAACGAGTGGCAATAGTCGGTGCAATGAAAGACGTCAAAAATAATTCATAAAACAAAACTGTAAAAGTTGAATCTGAATGAACGGCACAGACGTGAACAACTATATTAAATCTAAAAAATTGTGCGGATTTCGCTTATCCAAAATCTTAGCTTCTAATAAAAATATACAACGACAGAAATATTAATAATAAAATATTTATATAAAAGGAAGTATAATTAATTTAATCTGATAGATGTTTATCTCTCTTATGCCAAGGTCAAGGTGAATAAAATCCCTGCCGATGAACACCTTCCCACGTGAAAAACAAAACAAAACTAATAGTATAGAGTAGGGATGTGAGTAGTATTAGGAATAAGTGGTTGTTGCTAATTGGAGACCCCGCCGAATAAAATTGTGAGTCACCATCCCCAATGAAACAATGTGGGTGTAGAACAAGCAGCTGTTCCAGCTGCATTGGCGCCGCACCTGTCAGGTGCAGCTGCTGTTTCCACCCCGTTTATGTCTACTAAAAGAAATCTTTACTAATCGAAGTAAATGCAGTGCATTTTATGCAATTTTATTTTCAATATTGTGAGAATTTCGCTCATTTATTCCAAAGGGATCTTGAAATAACACACATTTATATAAGTAAAAGTATATTTATTTACATGAAAGGGTTGTACACGTTTTGTCTAGGGATCATCATGCAATCATACATCCGTCGCCTTTTACAACGTAACTAAATTATAACTGTAACTAACTCGTAAAATGCAACTCATCATATAATTTACTTAAAATGTAACCAACTAACTCGTTTCTCTAATCGTAACTAACTTAAATTTGCAATTCTTTCATTCTTTACGCATAAACAAAACAATACTAGGTTTGCCTTCATTGGCTGACAATATAGAACGTGGCCAGCTCGCTCTCACTGTAAATATACTCAGGCAAGTAAATGACTACCTCTTTTGCAATCCAGCCACTGAAATAGCCAGTTCGTTGACAACCCTTGAAGGATCAGCATCTGTCTGGACCCGAAGCCCTTCTTGGGTTACAATGGCCAATGAATTGCCACTAATAAGGCAAGTCTGTCCTCATTTCAACAAGGTAAATGGATTTTCATTAATCTATCATTCATTAGATTTTAGCATAAGTGTGATTATATATATTGGAACATTCTATTCTTATTTTTTAAAGCATTTAACAATTAGTTCTTTTAAGAGCTACCTTGAGGCGACTGTGGGTCAGTGGTTAGAGTGCCGGGCCGCTGGCCTGAAGTAGGCTTGTTCGAGACTGCGTCTCGGCAGATCAGATATTTCTCTTCTCCTCTTGGAAAGCAATGGCAACTTATCAAGTGTATAATTGCCTAGTAACCTCTCCAAACTAGCCGTTCGGAACCGGCGTTAAAAAGTAGGTCCCGTATATCTGTGTATAAACAGCTAAACACACTCAGCATAGGTATATATGGAGAGGAGCCGAAACGTCAGGGAGACCTGATATAGCACTTAAAGAAGAAGAGCTACCTTATTTTAAACGGCATTTTTACACATCAGCTTTTGTTAAAGCTAGCAATCGTCCTTCTCAGGATTTGAGCAAAGGATTTTATATCAATAGTCTTTTTCAAAGCTAATCTTTTGTTTCAATATGTGTCACCCTTTTTAATTTTAAATCCTACAATATTAAATGCGGGGGGGTGGAAATTTAATCAGCGAAGTGGGAGAAGATGTCAAAAAGAAAGAGAAAGGAGAGGAGAATGAAATTTTTTGAATTTGATCACGAATCTCCAATGAAAACGATAATTGCTCACGGATATAGAAGAGTGAAAAAAAAAATCCAAAGAGAGAGAGAAAGAGGGGGTAAAGGGAGGAGATACACGGACCACCATCGGAATGTCAAATTCGCAAATTGGCAAACTTTCGATTCTTTAATATTGGCAAAAAAAAAAAGATTTTTTTATTGTTGATTTGATCAATCACGATGGAAGTAACGACATCAGAAACAATTCAACTCCTTTCTCTCTTTCTCTGTCCATCATTGTCTTTAGGTGTGTTTTTTTTTGTTTGTTTGTTGAAAAGGGAAAACAACAACAAAGACAATGCAATTTCCATTTCGTTAATTATTTTCGTAATTTCGATTTGATTATAAAGTTTCAATTTTTTTTCTTCGTGGTAATTTGTATAATTGTTTTTTTTTATTTTTTTTTAAGTTTATTTAGATTAAAAAAAGTAAAAATAATACGCCCTCCGTCCTAAATTAGTTGTTACATTTGGTTCGAGAATTAAGTTCCAATTTAAACGCTCCATTTCAATATTTTATTTTTTTTACTTTACCATACAGGATATGGTCAAGTATTATAATCGTACATGAAAAAAGTGTTTTTTTTTTTATTTCTTTTTTTTCAAAATATCTCAAAAACGGCTGAAACTATTTTGATTAAAAAAATTGAGCGAAACCATAGCATATCGGTCTACAACAAAGCTCTAATAAGTGAACATCGAAAAAATTATATTTTTCGAGATAATAATTGTTTTGTCAAAATGTCTGATATTCTGTTAATGTGTTAGTCTGTGCGTTACCAAATTTTGTTGACGAGCTATTTCAAAAACTAGTGTGAATATCAAAACCAAATTTCACACGTAGTTTTAATGCATTGAGATTAAGAGCTGATTAGATTTTGGTGTATATCGACCCAATATTAAGGGGGAGGTGGTGTTAAAATTTAAAATTATAATATTTTTAAACTAAAACATTTATTATAAAATGAACTTATAATAACAAAAATATTTTTTTCTATCGCCAAAATTAGGGGGGGGGAGGGTTACAAAAAATAAAAATATAGGCCATTTGAGCAAACTCAATCAAATTTTGTATACATAATCAGTGGGCTCCCAGAGCACTAAAAATAGAAAAACAAACCACCCAAAATGGGGGGAGGAGGGGGGGTTATAAAGTTAAAAAATTCAAATCTAGGCTCTTGTACCAAACTCAACCAGAAGGGTATGGTAAAGTCAAGTGGATGGCCATATCGAAATGTGTCAATTTATTTTTTCTACTTTTCATAAATGTAGCATTTATTTTGGTACAAATTTTTCGAAGCAACATTTTGAAACTAATTTGGCACTGATGCTGTACTTAAGAAGGGAGTACTTGTCAAGCTAATATTAATGATTGATACAATATCAACTTAAAATCTCTGAAAAATATTAAAACAAAATTATAATATCATCAGTACCTACCAATTATCAGTAAAAAAATATTCAAATGTAGCAACTAATTTGGGACGAGGGAGTAATAAACTTTAAAAATTAAAATTTTTAATATTACAGGGCTTACTCATTTTCTGAACAAATTATTTTGTGAATGATATAAGTATTCATATAAGTGCAATACCTAGTCAAGTATGGATCTTGATTTAGAGAAGAAAAGAGGAAAGGATCAAATTTATTGGAAATTTTAAAGAGTTGAATAGGATTCTAACAATTTGAATAATTTTTATAATTCAATTCTTGTTTTTTGATAACGTTGAATATTTGAGAAAAAAACATCTTATTTAGTCATTTTTTGAAGAAGTTATGAGCATTTGAAAAACATTTCATGACCTTTTTCGGTTGGATAAAAAAATTTGAAAAAATTTTCAGAAAAGCTTTTACTGGGGTAGTACTTATAATATGTAAAAATTTCAGCCAAATCGAAAGTGGTCGGGTTTGGCGTGGAATGGACCATATATGTAATATATAATTCTGATTTTTTTTCTTAATTTGGTTCTCCTGCCAAAGAAATTTCTGGGTGGGTGCCTGTCATCTTAAGTTAACCCAGAAGTGAACACAGAAGTTTAGTCAATACCAGTCAGTAGTGAAAAAAACATCCATTTAAAATTGGGATGAGTTGATATGAAATTCTGAACTACTAATGATTTCAGAATTAGAAGCCGAAATGTCGTGAATAAGTATAAAATTTCAAATTGTCGAGAGCAACAGAAGAAAATCATGAGAGATTGTCATCTACTGAATCAGAGTTGTTAGTGATAATTTTTATTACATGTCAAAAGAGTTGTATTCATCCCCTCGAATAACTTGGATTCATTAGATGATAATCTCTCGTAATTTTCTTCAGAAAAGTTTAAACAATATTTTAATTTCACTATGGAAAGGAATCTTCATCAACCACAAATTAGTTATTTGTAATTTGACTTAAAAATCTCTAATCTAATAAAATGAAAAATATTTCAAATTAAAATAAAGTACTAATTAAATCTCGCAAAAATAAAAAAATATAAATAATTAACTTAAAATAGTTAAGTAATTAAATAATAAGAATTCTAATTTAAGTAAGGAAGTCTTTAAATCATGAAAATCTAAAAATTATAAACTAATTAACATTCTTTATGTTTTAACAAATGTTTATCAAATTCTTCTAATCTTGCTGGGATCGTACATTAAATATGCAATAGTTGAATAGTTCCTTATATGATTTTTGTTTTGTTTTTTCAAGTTGTTGACGGTGATCTATTTGGGTGCGTTGACCGAGTTGCTTAAACGACCAGATTCCCACGGATAGTCAAACGGTTTGTCCGTCTGACACCCACAAACCAACCCACTATCCTGACAATAACAACGTCGACGGCGACGGTGACGACGACCTCCCATCCAAGCTGAATCTCCCACCACCCCAGGGATCGACCTCGTCCATCCGACTGTCAAATGAGGAAGAAGAAATGAAACAAGAAAAAAGTACCAACTCGGCCTCCCTGTGTGATTTCTATGCAATCGGGCCCCATTCGGGTCACTTCCAAGGCTGCACGATGCACTTTCTCAGAAGTGAGCCGATGGGAATTGAAAACTCGCGGATTACCAAAGTGATGGTGTTTGCCTCCATTTAGAAAATAATATTTACTTTGATCTCCCTTTTAAGAATAGATCGGCTTCTTTATTTACCTCTATCTCCATTTATGTAAAGAAGTAGGCTAGAAACATATATTAAAATCATGAACTAACAAGAAAATTTGAATAAGTATAAATATCTAGAAACGTATTTTATCTCACAGCATATTTAATGAAATCAACAAAGGATCATTCAAGTTTATTTGACACCCTTTAATAAAAAACAAAAAAAGAAAACTTTCAATTTTTAGTAACACATGAAGAGAAGTTTTTCCCACGCACAACTACAAAATGATTTAGAGCTTTCACATTATACATATGTAACATATTCTGAATGCAATTATATGGAAATAAATCAATATTGCACAGTAACAATATCTAGTAAACCTCACAAGAACCGTTTTTACCAAGTTATTTATAAAAAAAACGTATATCCTAAACCGTAAAATTACAAATAAAGATGTTTTCTAATAGTAAAGAGAAAGAAAGTTGTGAAAATGAGAGCTAAGATGATAGGGCTCACGTTAAGCCACGAGGGATTGCTGAGGAAATTTTTTAAGGGTGATGTGGGAAAAATGAGAAGGAAAAGAGATAAATAATTATATTTCCTAGATAATAAGGAATATAGAATGTTATGAGATAGAGTTAAATGGAAGCGAGTTGTTGTTTAAACCCAGTCTTAAGACGGATTATCCTATCATGATTAATGATTTGATTTCATATGTTTTGCTTATTTGAGAAGTTTTTGTTCTTTAGAAATTTATTAACTAAATTAAATTATGTCATTAACATTCTTGCGTAGTGCTATGCTGCATTCGTATCGACTATATAATCTAAGTATATATAATATTATAGTATCTAATTAAACAACATAATATAACAAGTTATCAAAGAGAGTCATTATTTTAGTTCATAATTACTAATTAGCAGAAGCTCCATTTTATGCTATTTCATAAACATCTGGAGTTCTATTATTTTTTAGATATTTTTATATAGTTTTCCCTGTTAATTCGCTTTAAAATTATTCAGCTTTTAACAGATGATTAAATAAATATTGTTATTACTAATATATATTATTTACAAGCGCATTTATAATTATAGCAAAAAATGTTTATTTAATTTATTCCATTTTCATGTGCCAGATTTTGTTTTTTGTTTTCAAATTTTCTCGCTTTTCAGCAAGTAAAATAACCGGCCATCAAAATAATTAGTGTCAATTATATAATAAGACGTTTATAAATAGAATATTTATTGATTAAAAGCAGAAGCTAAAGAAGCACAAATGTCAAGTGAGTTGGTGAAGATGTGTTTTCAATTGAAGATCATAAAACTTCTACATGTTTCTTTAATCAGAGAATACTTTAACGATACCATATGTAGTATAAGAATGCACTGTAGTATGAGGGGCACTTACCTATCACCCTTCGGATCGAGTAAAAAATATATTGTAACTTTTTTCTTGAGCCAAAATGTTTGTATTTCCAAAATGAAGAACAAATTTGATTTTGGACCTTCTAATTCCTGAGTTGTCTTTTCAAAAATCAAAAAAATCACCAATAATCAAATTGTTATATGGGAGATATTGAATACTTGTAATGTTGATAATGAGCTAAAATTCAACAAATAAGTTTGTATCAATTAACTGCTCCTCTGTCTCAAGATTTTCTAGAATTGACAAAAAAGTCAATTCGAAAATTTACGAAAAGTGTCTTGAAAATGTTTACACTTTTCACTAAAAATTTTTTATTACGAGATAAGATGTTATTAGACTTTAGTAGTTAAAATCTTGACGTTCAATCGTAATTTTTACTTTATCCAATGCGAAGCATGGGGAAAGTATTGTAATCGCTCTCGCGGCAAGCGCGACTTCAAAGGGTCCTCAGGTAAAGACTACGGAACCCATGGACTCAATTAAGGTCACAAATTGAAGTATTCAATTAGATTGAATTTTAGCACGTGACGGTTTTGCCAAAAATTACCAGGGATCTCGTCGAGAGGCCAAAAAGTGCCATTTTTTTTGGAAGTGCGTGCGGATGGATGTATGTGTGTTATCGTTTTTTTCGTCCACGAATTTTTCCACACCGTTGCACCGATTGAATTGAAATTGAAAACCTACCATTAGTTTAACAAAATGAAGCGCTGATTAGTTTTTGGTACATATCGGTCCATAAACATTAGTACTTTATTTCAGTACTTTTTTAGTTTTTTCTAAATATCTTGAAAATGACTTAACGAATTTTGATGAAATTTAATATCCTAATTAAGTACCTTGGGGACCACAAAAAAGGTTAAATAAAGTTTTTAGTAAAATTATATTTTAAAGTACTTTACTCAAGAACATATTAATATTTCAAATGAATTTGGATAAAGTTTAGCAACGATCCGTTGCAGTTTATTTTTTTTAATAAATAAATCTCTTTAAATATCATTATAAGTTATTAGGATTTTTGATAGAGTTTAACGAAGAGTTTAATTTTTTATCAAGAAAACTGTTTTGAGATATTAAAATAATAATAATAATAATAATAATAATAATAATAATAATAATAATTAAACACGAAAACACCATGTTTTACTCTTGTCCAATTACAATTTCATTTTGTTGGATATGTAGAATTAAATACAACTATACGAGAGGGGAAGGTGAATGGTTAAAGTAACATGGTCTGTTTAAGTCTCCCCAGATTATTATTTTATTCAAAAATAAATACAAATTGGAAATATTGTGTAAAAAACTAAAACATCAAAACAATGAAATTTCAAAATCTATAAATCATAAATCAAATTATGTTAATAAACTCGAACTAGAGGTGGTTTTCTATTACACACAAACAGAGACCTTCAATAGCAACTTAGAACAACATCAATGACAGCACAACAACAGCAGGAGCTAGAGAAGCTGCAGAAGCTTCCCATGTGCTACTATATAATTTAAATTTTATCATATATGTATGCACCAGACACCAAGATGTTTATGTATGAGTGAAAGAAAGGAGGAGAGGTATGTGCCTTTTGGAGAGATGCGATCACTGCGATTAACACTAAATGAACCACGAAAGTGTGGTGGCTACGTGTCTTGCAAGTTAATTAAAACAACTAATCGAAAATGTTACCTTGAAAGAGAGAGAGAGAGGATCCCAGTTCAGGATCATTCAATTCCATCGGTAATAACTTTCACACTCTTGGGATTTATCGTTCAAATATTTAGAATCGAATATAAATATACCGTATAATGCAATCTTAAATCATTCATATCGCATCTAGATCTAGTATTAAATTTTATAAACTTAATTACCTTTCTTATTATATAATATAATATTCTCAATTGAAACTACGACATCTATATTTACTAGCAAAAGACAATTTGATTGAATATCTTCAAACAAATTAAAAGAGGTATGATGAATGACCTCATCTAAAACATCAATGAAATACATCCATTTTAAATTGAGATCAGAAATGAATAACAAGTTAACAGTGGACTCAGAACCTGAAATTTGCGTCCCAACTTCACAATTTTAATTTATGGCTTATGATTTTCAGCTGGACTCTAGGGTCTAGGCTGTGTTAATAATGAGGTTATTCTCCTAAAAAACAAACATAATTTCGACTTATAATATATAGGTATATAGCCTCGGCGAGGCGGGTCTCTTGCTACCTCCTTCAACCCCATCCGACCCTATCCTTCCCCCCTAGATCCACCTCCTATTCATCATTCACCCCGCCAACCCTATACATGTCATCTGGACTCTCTCCTCTTCCCCTAACTCTGAACACACTCCTAATGTATATGGTTTTTCTCATGATGCTTTTAATGACAGATCAAATCTTATTTGATGATTGTGCCAGTAGCATAGTGAATCATCACACAAGAACAACGAAGATCCCAAACAAATTAGAAATACGTTCAATAAAGTAGGTATATATATTAATATTAAGATATCAAAGACCAAAGCTTTAATGATTTAGACCTAATCAACATTTGTTTTTCTCCTCAATTCCATCTGGAATAAGTATACCATATTTTGTTCCATGACGAAAACTGGAATAATAAAAAGATTTTTATTTGTACTTAGTAAGCGAGTCGGTACAAATAAAAGTTTTATTAGAATACGTATCCCACTTCCACTTTCTTGGAAGTTATAATATCCAGAGATGGGTCATTAGGCAGGGAAATAGACCATAGGAATCAGAACGCTTATTAATATGGCTATAACTAAATTTCGTCACCAAGTTTTCAAAAACAAAAATATAAAAATAAATTTTAAACTCAGAAGATATTATTTCTTCTTTGCTCTTTGGCTGTCCTTTCTATCGGAAATAAAATCAAGATCCTTGAGAGGTTTTATCAGTGGATGTTTTGATGGAAATTTCAAATTAAATGAAATGGTTTCACAAGCGATCATGATGTTATTGTGAAAGTGTAATATTTCTGTAGAAAGGACCATATTTCTCAGTAGTAGGCACATAATAAGAATTACACGGGCTACAAAAGTTGTACGATATTACGAACTAAGAAAAGGGAGTTGGTCATGTGGTGGCCAGATAAAACGATTGTATCATGTTCTTCATTGTATCGTGGAAAATATAAATCTAACTTTAAAATATGAAAAACTTACTAATTTACTTATTTGACTTAAAAAAAACTTCATGAAAAATACTTAGAAGACGAAATCCACAAATTTGCCTTTCTTATAACAGAATCTGCTAATCAAAATGAGTTTATTAATCCAGATGACCTTCATCATAAGTTGAAAGGCAAAGAAATAGAGATTTCATCAATGAATAATTAATCATATTGATTATTAATTATATTTATCATGACTTTTCCAGATCAGCCAAACACAAATTTAATTAGACATTGCTTTTTTCGTGTTCTTGTCTAAAATATCGATTAATACTAACCCGTTTAAATGAGTAATAAAAAAATCAACGAGGGGACAGATTGAACTTTCTTATTTATTTATGATGACCTTTCTGGTATATTTTTTCAATGTTTTCTCAAATCACATGATCACAATAATACAACAATATATGAATAGGATAGTTTATTCTTTTTACAAGCAACTCTGCAATTACAGAATTTTTTAATATGGTATTTATTTCTACATGCAAACAACTAGAAACAAAGTTGTTTTTCCCATTTAGGAATATCAACCTCGGATTGTTCTACTTCAATTTTTAATACAATACAATATGTTACATTTACATATCAACAAACCTGCATTAATTTTACAATCAATAATTGTTTTCTAGCACAGAAAATTGCTAGATAAATAGAAAGCTTATATAAGAAACTGTTTAGTGTGTTTTTTTAAGCCGATACATCCCACCAATTAGATCATTTTTACTGCTGACCCACGATTTTCCACTATAAAATTATTATGAAAAGGAAACACTAATGAAAGACTATAAAATCCTATTACAGTATTTAATTTTGGTTATTAGATAATGAATACTCACTCACATGCTGTCTATGGAACTAAAGTAGGAAGCATTCAAATCACCTTACCTGAAAAAAATTACTTGCTTATGTTCGGATGCAGTGCAGCCCCAGACCCCGGGCACGACAAAGGGTGGTTTTCCTGCTGATTTTAATAAATATTTAATAAGAGGGAGGCTCGAGATAAGAACCAGCCCGAGGCCAACATAAGCTCTCGTCGGCACTGCTTATGTATGAAATAACTTCATTATATTTATTTATTTGCGAGCTTAATACTTTCTAACCTAGTTAAAATTAAATTAAAATTGTATAGTGACTGATTATTAAATATGTACTTAATAAATATATTAAAGATTTAATAATTTTTAACCATAGACTGAAAAGAGAATATTTATTTATTAATAATTTTTGTTTGCACAGATGCACGCTTCTTTATCTATACATTAAATGAAAACAAATGACAAATAACTTACTACAACAGAATGAATTTATCCAAGTCTAATCTGGTATTTGATTCCTTGAGAAATTAAAGAAAACCCGATAACTACAGATAATTACACATTTCCCTATTATTTGTTAACAGTAAAATACTTAACGAGAAATACAAACCGTCTAATTTAAATAATACCACTATTATTAACTCAATACATATATCATTTAGAACCACCACTTAAATATATTAACACTATTATAGTGAAATTATTTAAATAATTGATACTAAAATATTACACTAGGTTATTTATTTATATCTTTAATTCTTTTTAAAAAATTAATACATATTTCTACTATTTTGAATCATCAATTGTCCTTTAATCGATAACGAGTATTTAAATACTATATTATTATTTGATTATGGTGCATTCAGCTTCCGGGATTAAACTCATCTTAAATTCCGATAAGTTGTGTTTTAACAGAGTTTAAAGGTATTTATATATATTTAATATATTAAATTTTCATAGTTTTTAATATTTAAAATTTCTACTATTTATTGAGTTTTAGTTTGTTTTGGGTTGTTTTTAATTTATAAACAGTCTCTCGATAATATGAGCAATGGTAATGGTAGCTTCGCCGCTTGTTTACACTAAAGGGGCCTCACCCTTCACTAGATAGTTATGGATGAAAAGGTAATGGCTTATTCACAGACGTGTCACTACTGTAGGATTTTTCTTGGAATTGGGCGATCTTAGGGGTTTAAAATTCTATATTATATAAATAAATAATTTTCAACTAATGCCGGGATTAAACTCATCTTAAATTCCGATAAGTTGTGTTTTAACAGAGTTTAAAGGTATTTATATATATTTAATATATTAAATTTTCATAGTTTTTAATATTTAAAATTTCTACTATTTATTGAGTTTTAGTTTGTTTTGGTTGTTTTTAATTTATAAACAGTCTCTCGATAATATGAGCAATGGTAATGGTAGCTTCGCCGCTTGTTTACACTAAAGGGGCCTCACCCTTCACTAGATAGTTATGGATGAAAAGGTAATGGCTTATTCACAGACGTGTCACTACTGTAGGATTTTTCTTGGAATTGGGCGATCTTAGGGGTTTAAAATTCTATATTATATAAATAAATAAGTTTCAACTAATGCCTGTGTCATAATTTTTAATTTTTATACATATTCAATAAATTAATTATATTATTGAAATTAAAACAACAATCATATCCATTGAATAGGTAATAATTAATTAATGGGTGAATTAATTGTTTAAATAATAAAGAAAATTGAGTAACTTAAAATAAGGATTTTCAAAGATCTTATTAGATAAATTTGAATACATGTCAGAAAGATTGCCACCCAAGGGAATCGAATCAATGTGCCATCCGTCATACGCTAATCAGCCACTAGCTATCATTTGAGATAAACCACCTATACATAAGGAGACGTCCATAAATTACGTCACAAGAATTTCAAGATTTTTAGTCCCCCCTTCCCCTGTGTCACATTCTGCCACATTTTCATTGAGCTCCCCTTTATTGTGACGTCACACTATCACTTTTATACCTACCCTATTATTTTAAAAAATTTTAATTTGACTTTTGGGACATCATAATTTTTAGATTCCCGGGCCCTTCTGTCACATTTTGTCAAAAATCTGAGATGCCCCTCCCCCTTACTGTGTGAGGTAATTTATGGACGGCCCCTAAGTATAAAAAAAGCTAAAATATTTCAGTTAAAAATCTACTGCCTTGTTTCTAAAAAAGCATTATGATAAATTTTTGAAATGTTAATTACTGTAATTTATTATTAAATAAGGTTCACAGAGATAGAACATTTAATTCATCATGTAGTTAATAATCCAATTTAAAAGAGAATGATTCAAAATCTAAAAAAGATTAAAAGTGGAAAAGAGAAAGATGATAAACAAAATAAAAAAGTAAAAGAATTTAAAAGACAAGGAGGAAAGTATACTAGTAAAAACAACGAGAACAAAAAATTTCTTGGATAGTTATCGATGACAAATCGATGGAAAGAATTGATCATTGATCGATTGATTAAAATTGATTGAGGGAAAAACAAACATACAAAAAAATAAATAAATAAATAAAATTCATAGCAGTGAAAAAAGAAAAACAGATGCTATGCTTTTCAAAAGGGAATCAATTGGGCTTCTACTCCTTATAGAGAAGAGAAATTTAGCATCTCAATATAATTTTTCTGTCATTTAAACCATCATATTCAAATTTAATTAAACTGAAAATTCCTAATACTTTTTTTCTTAAAAGAAATAGTATTTATTAAAAAGGTGTCCTCAATATCGCATCAATTCATAATCAATAGAAAAAAACATGCATAGTATTACAATTCGATATCTCGAAAAGAAAGCGAAATCTAGAAATATTTTATTCTTAATTTCGTCTTTTTTGGTGAGTTCTTTAAGAATCTATGCTCCACGGAAATATACTTACTAATTAAAAGTATGCAAAATAGAAATAGTAAAAAATGTCAATTTTAATTAGAAATGCAATAACCTGAAGAGTAAGTCAATAAAAAAAAATTAATTTTTTATATTTGTTTTTAAAATTGTATTTTCAAAGCCCCTGTTTATCCGCAACCAGACACATGGAGTTTATTTTTGTCAACATAATAGAATATCAGCTCTAACACTTTTTTACAGGCCGATGACCAATTAAAAGAGTTTTTTTAGTAAGTCTGATGTATGTTTGGATAGCCAGGAGTGGATAATTTATTTATTTTTATTTAATTTAAAAATATGCATTAATATAATGACTATTCTCACAGAGCTCGTATCAAAATAAAGTCTTAATAAATAAAGTAAAGTTCATCTAATTTGTCGTAAACATAGAGAAGATAGAAGTTAAACAAAATTAAAGAGATATTTTATGATTAGACCAAAAAATTACCCTTTAGCTGTATTCCTTTGTAAGCAACTTTTAAGCCCTAAAGCTGAAAGATACATCTTATGCATCTAAATAATACAAATAAACTAAACAGTCTTTATTTTAATTTTGTTTTAATTTTAATTAGTCTAAATGGTAAGTCTGAAATATATGCTCTGAAAAAAAAATATTTTTCAATTTTTTCAATTTAAATTTTGAGATAAATTCCTTGAATAATAATAGTGTTATCAAACGAATAAAAATAAGTAAATGAATAAGTGAAAACTTTCAAAACCCGGTACGCTCTGTACAAATTTTATTTATTTATAACGAGACTATAGTTTCGAGGGCTTTTCATGAAAGAGTTCAACATTTCATTCATAAATTAATTCCTGTGAATCCATTGTAATAGACTGATGAAGAGGGCAAAGCCCTCGAAACTATAATCTCGTTATAAATAAATAAAATTTATAATTCCAGCAGAAGACACACTCTTTTATTGTCTCCTTCAATATATAAAAATTCTGCTACTCTCGGCAAAAAAACTTTCAATTTAATTTTAATTTAATTGAAAAGATTTTTTTATGGCGAGAGAAGCAAAGTTTTGTTGATTCATAAATAAAAATCATTGAGTTTTGTCCTCTGCTAGAGACAAATAAACATATAGTTAGATAAATATACCAAATATAAATATATATATATGTATAAATATAATTTATTTGTTTAAGACTATAGTTTCGAAGGTTGTCCTTCATCATCAGTTTTTTTAATTAAAAGTATTTTATCTTTCTCATGGGTTCAATTAAACAATTGAATATAGAAACATTATCGTTTTGTTGTTATAGCAAGTTAGCCACATAAGAGATCGTTTATATATCTATCTTGATATAACAACAAAACGATAATTTTTTTATATTCAGTTAATTGAACCTATGAGAAATAACAGATAAAATATTTCTAATTAAAAGAATGTTGACGAAGGCCAAACCTTCGAAACTATAGTCTCAAAGAAGTATATTATATAATTACATATTTTTATTTGGTATCTGTAGGTATATAGTATGTTTATTTTCATCAAGCAGAGGACAGCCTCATTGATTTCCTTCATGACGCTTAACAAATTTTAATTATTTGGCAATTTTTTCTCAGTAACGATTTGAGATAGAGAATTGAAACTTGGCAGGAAGGTGCATTTTATTATAATGTCTGCTAATATTAACCTAGATAGGAAAATCTAATCAACTCTTTGTTTTGGAGAAAAAAGCATTGGTACCAGAAGAAACTCTCTGCGACATCCCATTCTTGAATTATTCTGATAATCATGATACAGAAATTCAAAAAAAAAAACACAGAATTGTCCACATTTTCGATATTTTTAAACAGAATAAACAAAAAAATCGAGTGATTTCACCATATCAGCCCACCCCACAGAAAGGCTTCGCGGCTAATATCTGTGTATTTCATCAATAACTAAATTTATATCGCTTTGCGATTGACTATACACCTCTCTATCGAATACCTTGACGGCATTTAAAACAAATAACCGACCATTTAATTGAAGAAGTTATTCAATCAATTTGTTAATTAAATTTCTAATTATAAAATAATTTCAACTAAAAGGCATTTCACACACACTTTGAGCTATCGTAAAGAAATAAAACAAACAAAAACATCACAGGTGAAAATTTTGATTTCATATGGTTTACGACCAGCTTTTTTTTGTTTCTCTATGCCATATATATATATAGTCACGCATCTTTCTCCATACTATACATGACCTATTAAGAGAAATAATCCGGACAATAAAAAGTTAATTAATTTTTATAAAATTTTCAGTGGGTGGTCTTTACCAATGGAAAAAGAACAATAAATAAACAAACAGCAACAACAAAAAATACAATAAAAATAAATTATATTTTAAAAAAACTAAAAAACATGCTTCTAAAAAGTACAAAATAATGTAATTCTTAATTATAAAGTGTGGGGCGCAGAAACTTTTAATTAATTTGACAAGTGCTCCACGCTTTTTGATCAAGTATTACATTATTTAGTACTTTTTAGAAGCATGTTTTTTAGTTTTTACTTTACCATACAGGGTATGGTCAAGTATTGTAATCGTGCATGAAAAAAGTGTTTTTTTTCCTTCTTTTTTTCAAAATATCTCACAAACGGCTTAAACTATTTCGATTAAAAAAATTGAGCAAAACCATGGCATTTTGCTCTACAAAAAAGCTCTAATAAGTAAACATCGAAAAAATTATATTTTTTGAGATAATAATTGTTTTGTCAAAATGTCTGTTAGTCTGTCAGTTAGTCTGTGTGTTTCCAAATTTTTGTGGACGAGCTAGCGCAAAAACTAGTGTGAATATCGAAACCAAATTTCACACGTAGTTTTGGTCCATTGAGATTAAGAGCTGATTAGATGTTGGTGCATATCAACCCAAAATTGGAGGGGGGTTCAAAATTAAAAATCTAGGTCGTTTGAGCAAACTCAACCAAATTTTGTATACATAATCAGTGGGTCCCCAAAAGTCTAAAAATGCAAAAACTAACCGCCCAAAATGGGGGGGGGTGGAGGGTCAAAAAATGAAAATCTTGGCCATTTATCAAGCTCAACCAAATTTTGTATACATAATCAGTGTGTCCCTTGGAGTTTAAAAATGCAAAAACTAACCCCCCTCCCCTACATGATTATAAATAATTTTATTAAATATTAATGTAAGTGAGGGCCAGGTTATACGGTAAAGTCAAGTGGATGGCCACATCAGAACACGTAAGCTTATTTTTTTAAAATACAATTTATTTTTTTACTTTTTAGTCTTAATTATTTTTTAATAGAATGAAATGTATTTATTTTTATTACTTTTATATAATTTCATAATAATAAACCAATTATTTTACATGAATTTATGCATACATTGTTTTTGAGCTTCGACTCCGGAGATTACTTCTCCACCATCGAGTGTCCTTGATCATCTTTTTAGTCCTTGTTTTTAATAAGAAGAAAAAACTAATTAAATAAAAAAACCTCTTTTCCGATAATTATTTCAATTCCATCATTTCTCCATTCCCAATCCTATATAATTTCATTTAAATTGAATAGGTAAACAATTATTTTTATAGAGAAATGTTTGCGGGATTTAGCAGAACAAAAGTCACATTGATAGATAGATTGATATAGGTGAAGCTAATATAAAGCATGTAATAATAAAGATCTTTAAGAAATAAAAACTCCCAAATAAAATTAAAATTAAAATTTCATTAATTTTATATTTATTATATACAACTCTAGAATTTTATTCGCTGGTTTCATTCTCATCTATATTTAAAAATACACTATTAGCTTAAGGTTTTGAAGAATTCAGAAAATTACAACGCAATCATTCCTAATTTGATTGTATCTTTATTTACACTTCAACAGGTTTCTTAGAATAAATTGGTTGTATGTAAATTTAGTTGATTTAAATTTGAAATTTTTTTTGGAAAATAAGAAAATTTATATTTTTGGAAAAATATTAAAAATTTTGATTTTAAGGTTGTTTATATCATTTATAATAACACTAACTAAACTCCGTTAGACGATTTTTAAGAATTAGCTTCTCACCCTTTCTGCATTTCAATTTTTCTGGTAAGGTTGTAATAAACGTATGTACCTAGAATCTTTTCTTTAGTATATTTTCATACGTTTCACGCAAAAAATTCCCGAATAATGTTGAAAATATTAAAGATAGAATCTTTTATATTGTCTGTTAAAAACAATTTTTTTCTATCTATGATCCAAAATAATCTTTATCGATTATTAAATCAAAGGATTATAAAGAGAGAAAGAGACAGCAAGGTAGTAGCAGCTTTTTAGGTTCATAACACACGTTTGGGAAGTCAAAATTAAAATTATAAGAAAACATTTTAAATGGATTTTAAAGGACTTATTAATGATGTCCCACTCAAGGGGGTGAATAAAAAAAATTTCATTAGCCCTTTTTTTAATTTTTTTAATGATATTGATGTGAGAATGAAATACACCAGAAGGTGCATCCCCTAAAGGCCTGTATGGGCTGGCCCCTCCATCGTGAAAAGAACAGAGTAGAAGGAAAGAAGCCGGGATCACGAGCCAAATCCCAGAAAGTTAGATACAATCCAATTTACTAAGTTTTTTAAATGAGAACCACTTTTTTTGACAATTGGCCTATCTTTAGACAATTCAACTCTAACGAATGACCAATTTCAAATTCCTAGCTTTATTTTAAATTGTCTGTTAAAAACAATTTTTTTCTGCCTATGATCCAAAATAATCGTTACCGATTTTTAAATAAAAGGAATTTAATAGAGAGAGAGAGAGAGAGAGAGAGCAAGGTATTAGTATCTTTGTAAGCACATAACACACGATTGGGGTGTCAAAATTAAAATGGTAATGATAAATTTTAAATGGATTTTAAAGGACTTATTTAATGGTGTCCCACGCAAGGGGGTGAATTAAAAAATATTTTTTAATTAGGCCTTTTTTATGACACTTTTTTTCAATTTTGACGAATTGGCCTATTTTTAGATAATTTACGTCTAATAAATGCCAAATTTAAAATTCCCTGCTTAAGATGATCTCTTAAAAATAATTATGACCAGCTAAATCGGTGTGTGTCACGTCGCCAACTTGCAGGTTGTTAGTGACAGTAAAATCTAACGTTCGCTTATAGTCAAAAGAACACTGGCATCTCATCCAGACAGAAAAGTTAAATACGACAGGAAGGGAATAAGACGTCATTCTAAATCTAGAGATAATTATTTTTTTCTAACATCTTTCATTGCTTGCAGAGCGCGGATTGGACTTGTGAGCCATGAAAAAATTGTCTCAGAAATCGAATCTGAGTGTTCCCAAAGATGGAGTTACTTTTTATAAAAGTTAACTTACGTTTAACGTGATGATATTTAATACAAGCTTAAAATTTAGCTTTCCTAATTGTTATATTTTATACTAGAAACAATTTAGTTGGATATAAAACTTGCCAAGTTATAAATTTAATATCAAAGAACGTAACAAATTTTCTTTAAATCAATTGAAGAACGTTGTACATCCCTATAGCTATGATTTAAGTAATTGCTATGGAACTTGGTACCCGTTTAGATCTCAACTCTTTTGTCGGCGAAGTCGATTGTACCGATCTTGGCCCCTTTTTCACATTTATGTTTTTGGTCAGATATCACAAATTTTTGAAAAATTTTATCCTTAAATTTATCTAAATTAAAACATTTAAACATTTATATTAATAATGATTAAATATTTCTCATAAAATATTCGTTAAAAACCCAGTCGGTTTTTCATAAATTTCACCCCTTCATTTCGGGCCCCGAAGAAGGGAAAGTTTCAGTTTTTCAATTTTCTCTTTTATTAATGTGCCAAGCTTTACCAGTATGCCAAATTTTACAATTCTAGCTTTATTTTATTTTCACTATATGTTAATTAAGCCTATAATAATTTCCACCCCTACATTTTAGGTCCTGAAAAAGGGAAAGTTTCACTTTTTTCGAGTTTTTCCTTTAATTGTAGCCCAAACTCTAGCAGCATGCCAAATTTCAGAATTCTAGGATCAGCGAAAGTACTTTAGGTTTTTGATATGTCAGTCAGTGAGTGAGTGAGTCAGTCAGTGTTAAAAATGGCACTTTTCAGACCTTAATAACTCAAGAACTATAATAGTTTTATTCATGAAATTTTGGATTCTAGGTGTTCCAGTGGGCCTTATTAGACATGCAAAATTTCAAGTGTGTAGGTCTAATAGTTTTTGAATTATGGGGGGTTCGAAAGTAGCTCGAAATGGTTCGTGTAAATATACACATGGCCGGTGCGTCGCCCGTTTTTCCGAACTTGGATGACACATTGCCGTGTGTCTAGATAGCTCTCTTGTTTTTTTCTTTCTTATTTTCCAATTAAAATCTCTTAATTGTTTAATTTTACTATGAAGCCTATCGTAATTTCTTAAATAAAGTCAGGTAACTATTAGATCGTGATTCTATGAAAATGTTCATATTCTATTTGGAATTTATACACCTTACTTTTTATTTAGTATGTGAAGAATTTTGAAGATAGAAACTTTTTGAATTTCATATTATATTGTGGTCTCTCCAGAAAATGTGTTTTAATCAGAAAACTTCAATTCCCATATATCTTTGGAGTGGTGGTGTATTTCAAAGACGTGTAAGCTGTTTTTAGAAGATATGATGGGAATTTGGTCTCATGTTGTATCTTAAGATTTCAAGTGTATTCCAACGATTAAATCTAAACCTAAAGTCCACTCGAGCTTAGTGTTTTTGAAACGCTGGATAAAGCAGATAATAATTTATTATAATAAATTTCATAATAAATAATATTATCGTGAAGATTTGTTTATTATTAATTTTTAATTTAATTTATTCAATAACTATTTAATTCAGAAGTAATATAGTATATAATAATTAATTAATTAATATTGTGATTAAATAATATAGGTATGTATTTAAATATTAAAAAATGAATATATTAAAATAAGGTGTATAATAAAAGCAGGTTGTAATTTTCTAGAAAAATAGAAAGAGATAGAAATGCCTGGGGTGGATTTTGTTTTTTGTTTTAATAGGTTAATTTTTTAAATTTCTTAGTAAGATACCTGATCATTTCTGTTCTCCTTCTCTTTCTTTTACATTATCATATAGAGTTCATGTAGAGTATCTAAAGAGGGATACGGAACGCTTCGGGGCTGATGGAGTGACCAGAGATGAAGAATCTTGAAAAGTAGGAGGAGAAGGACCACCTACATATCTAATGAACGATTCACAGCAAATAAAGTAATCAAGCGAGAAATAAGAGGTCAAACATCAAGGCCAACAACAGCAGCGGTCAAAACCAATCAGCATTTATAGAAAGACAGAAGCATAAAGTTGGTTGCTTATTCATAAGTGAATGCGAATGAATAATTTATCAATTATTATTATATTACAAGATTATAATCATTGAAGGCTTGTGTATCCTACCTGGAATGACACATAACCTCGAGATCTTGGGTTTTACAAAAAAAAACTTTTGAAATTCGCAGAGCTACCCTATAAACCAGTGATTCTCAACCACTGTGCCGCGGCACTTTTGTGTGCCGCGAAATTCTGAAATTCTTGAAGTATGCCGCCAAATTTTAGAAATGGAAAAAATAAAAATTATTAAATTAGGGAACGAAGAAAAGATTTTTATATTATAGACAAAAAGGATCAGCCGGGATTCGAACCCGGGATCTTCGCATGTGCGCTGCGATGCCTTTATAAGAGGTTTAGCTCTTATCCTCTTGGCCACCGATCCTCGAACCCAAGCTGATACTCAATGTCTATATGAATTATGGAATTTCATTTTTATTTAATCTTTTAATCTCTTCATCGTTCATTTTTCGCAGCTTTTGGAGTCGGCTTGACAATTAAACTGCATCCAATAAAGGCATCGCAGCGCACATGAGAAGATCCCGGGTTCGAATCCCGGCTGATCCTTTTGTCTATAATATAAAAATCTTTTCTTCGTTCCCTAATTTTATTTAAAAATTGTCTTTTGACACGGCCTCATTGTGGTTGCGCCCTGGAGTAAAGAAGAAAATTAACTTCGACCTTTGGGTTCGCGATCGGATGGGAGGCGTTTGGATATATAAAAATTATTTTGTATGTACTTTTATCAAATGAGTTATTATTTTTTCCAATTCAGCCATTCAGATCACATAATTTAATGTAAAATTAAATAAATAAGCTTTAAAAATATATACATTTTAAATACTACTTCCCAAATTTACATATAGAACTAATTTCGCTTTGTAATATTCGAGATTTAATTTCAAAACATTCGGAAGAGTCAATTGATTCATTTTGGATTAACATTAGTTGCGATATCCCATAAGAGCCAAAAAAGCTTTAAAAATATTTTTACAATTTTCAACATCTTATTTGTGGGAATTCGAATTTTCAGCATTAACCAATATAAAAATGAAAAAAAGATCGAGACTTTTAAAGGTAGATGACGAAATGAGAGTCATTTTTACGACCAAATATAATCGAAATTATCAAAAATCATCAAGCTCAAATTTCACAGTAAATGTATTGTTTTAGTTTATTTATAATTAATTACTTAATAAACATTATTATTATTATTTATTTATAATTAATTACTTAATAAACATTATGTAGTCTTTGTAGTACATATTATTTTATATTATATTGAAAATTATTATCATAAACTATTTTACACTACGTTATTATAGGTAAGAAAAATTATTTTAAACTTATCTTGTTTTTTTTTATTTATTTATTGTCACTGGGAACAAAAGCCCATTTAGACAGCACATCAGTAAAGTGTTAGTAGGTTTAGTGAGGGAGCCGAGTTTTATCCGGTAGAAATTTTATATGCCAGCCAGGATCGAACCACGCCTTCCGCTCCAACATCGTCATCTCGTATCTTATTGTTAGTGTGCCGCCAAGTTTTGAAATTGTTAAAAGTGTGCCGCAACAAAAAAAAGATTGGGAATCACTGCTATAAACAATGAATTTCGTGATGCTTAACGTAAAAAGATCAAAGACGAGATATACGAAGAAGAATTAAGATTATCCACAATTCAAGGATTAAAATGAATAGGACAAGTGAATACACTAGATAAAATTAAATGGAAACACTACAAAATTAGATGGGGACCTACGACATTAAATTGATCTTAAGATGGACCACCAAAGAAGAAAATACAATGGGCACCAAGAAAAAATATAAAGACTTGCGCAGGATCGTCTGAGCTAAATTCAAATGGATAGTCCTGGAAAAGACTAAGTTCACAAGTAGAACAAGAAAACAAAAATAGATTGGAGGAAAAAGTGAAAACTTTTATAACTTGGTAAGATTTCAAAATTTGAGTGATTTGGCAATTTTTGCCAAAGAAGTGTTTTGCTAGAAAGTAGAAACTTGGCGTAGGGGTGCAGAACAAAAAATTATATCAGGGTTTTAGTTAATATATGTATAGATAAAATAACGTGATTTTATTAAATAAATAAATAAAATAATAAATGATAAAAATTACTCTCGAAATTTTCTAATTTTAAAGCGAATATCGAAGATAAATAAAAAGAGCTATAGAGATTAAGACAGATGTTATGAATAAAATTAAGAGAATAAATTCAAATTGAACTATTTTAAAATATTTCTATGCGTATTAGATAATATTATTAATCTGAAAATAGAAATTGTTTATATTAATTTGCACCCCTAATTTCAATAAAGAGATAATAGTCTAGAGTTCCTAGTGTGATCAAATGTTTCTAAATTTGTATTTAGAACAAATTAATACATGTATATTGATTCCCAATGAATTTTTAATGTTCACGAAATTAATAAGAGATTAGAAATATTTAAATTATCTGGATGAAGATTTAAATATTGTTAAGTCTTTAATATATTTATTATCTATTTATTAGTTTTATTATGTGTAGTTATTATTTATTAGTTTTATTACACAAATAGCATTTAATCAATTCATTTTCAAAAGCCCCTGTTTATCGGCAACCCACAGCATGGCATTAGTTAGTAGAGATTCCACCAGGAGGATCTCAGTTATCGATATCAAGGAAAATTATTTATACTATTTCACTTCACCGAAAAGATCTATCAAAGTAAGGGATATTTATTAATTGAATAATTGATGTAAGTAATTAATTAATTTTTAGTTATTTAATCAAATTAGTATTAAATAAAAATGCTTCACATGGATCTTGAAAAAACTAATATCTTTACTCTTGAAACTTTAAAGTGAAGGAATACATTGCATTAAACCGATTTGAACATACATATCGTCACCTTAGAGTGTAAACTTGATAACTCACTACAAGGATATTTTACAGGACAAACAAAAAACAAACAAAGTTTAATATTGTTGTTTAGGATAGAAACTATTTTTCACATTTTTTTTCCACAAATTACGATAGTAATTTTAAGTAGCAGTTTTAGTTGGATGATGCTCTCTCCTTTTCTTTCGAACGGTATTAATATGTCATATATGATAAAAAATTGATTTAGCAGATTTACACTCTAAGGAAGGTGACTATATATCGATCGATTTGATGAATGTAAACATTTATTTTCAGGGTCAAAAAAAACAATCAGGTTTCTTTTAAATGTAAATATGTATAAATATATTTATATTAAAAACATATGACTATAAGTAGGTAGAAAATAAATTATCATGGTAAAAAATTGAATTTAGTTTCAAAAAAGCATATAAATGGCCATTTATGTCATGAAAAAAAAAAATTTCAACAAGATTGACCGAATCGTTTTTGTGATAAAAAAAATTTAATTTACTATATAGGCAGCTATACTGGCTGGATATACCATCGACAGATACACCAATTGATGAAAGTGGTTTTATATGGTTCAGGAGATCTGAAACCATATTTCCGGAGAAAACTCGTATTCAAATATTTCAAGCCTTAACATTCCAGTTACTATTTATATATAGGTAAATAAAAGGAAAAAAATTAACATTACCATTTAGTAATTTGTTCGTTTAGTTCAGTTAATTGACCCAAAATAGGTTGGGGTCCGAGTGGTAGGGAAGAAGATGAGAGGAAATGAAATGAGACCCACCCCTTGATAGAAAATGGGTCTCTTCCGGTTATTACGCAATTGAATAGGATCTCTCACCCTCCCAGGAATATTTTTTACGATACACATGAATAAATAAATATGTACATCAATTTATCATTCAATGGATATTCAAAGAATTTTTCCTAATGATCATCTAATATAGTGAATTAATAAAGAAAAATTTCATTCATGAAATAAAAAAAAGTTTTTTAATAGAAATATATGAAAAATATCAAATATTATTATTAGTAGTCTTGAAATATCAGTAAAATCACTTAAAAATTATGCTATTTTGCATTTTAAAATTGAAAGTTCTGAAGCTAGAGAGCTCAGAATCTAACCAGTTATCCACAGTAAGAATACAAAAACTTTGGTATAAGAATGAACTTTCTACCAATTTCTACTCTGAGTTATCGTGGGTACCGAAATACAGATAAATTCAAAAAACAAATCTTGAATGATTGATTGTTACGTTCGTTATAATTTTAACTTTTGTCCTTTATTACCTCAGGGTTTGACCCTGCCTGACGTTTATCTAAGTCAGCGGTCGCTAACCCGTCGCTCGCAAACTACCGGTAGCTCGTGGAGTCTTTTTTGGTAGCCCATGACAATTTTTGATAAATATTTAAATTTGGAAGTAAAAATTAAAAAAATGGAATGTTTATTAGATACTAACATAAAAATAAATATATTAAAAATATTTTTTTATTTTTCTAGTTTTCATTGTTTAATAAGAAATTTTAAAAATTAATTAATTATTAAATAGAAATTTTTTCAAATATTAACTAAAAAATGGGCAAAGTCAGCCATGATATCTCAGGAAAGCGAATGTCTAGTTTCTCATTAAACCTTTCAGACTTTTCAAATTTTTAAATTTAAATTTCACATTTTAAATATTAAACATTTTTTATAGACTTAAAAATTGTGTATTTTTGTGGCGTATGGTTCATGGATGATGTAGATGCGACGCCGAATCCATAAAATTGCAAACATTTAGAGTATTTTCATTAATATATAAGGTTGACTTCAAAATTTCAGGAGGATCAGAGGATCTTTAAATTTTCAAATTATTATCCGTTATGTCAAATATTTTTATAAGAAACATTTTTTGTTTTGAAAAGTATTATATTGGTTCTCAAAATGAAATAAAATTGTTGCATAGTTTCAAGGGGAAATTAAAATGTATTATTTTTCCGTAAAGGGTGCGGATAGAAGGTTTGTATTGCCTGCCTGGTATATCATCCAGTTCAAGCATGTCAAAGACAAGACCAGACGGGATTTAGTCGAATAAAAATTGTACTCGCTGAGGAACTATTAAAATAGTAATAATAAAAAAAGGGAATAAATAAAGATGTTTCGAGAATTTTTGGACTAATCCATTTCTAAAAACTCTCATTAGATAAGATCAGAAATAACTATGAGTTCATATTTTGACAGCATCCCCTGGTTGAAAAGTCACCAACCGCCACTGTTGTGGACATATTATGTTTAAGACTTTAGATATATAATTAAGTATTCTTTCTTAATTTTTTTTATATTTTAATATAACTAAATAGGTAATTTTAAATATTTTGAAATATTTGGTCTCCTTTTTGTTTGCAGATATTTTATTTAATATTCTATACCAAAAATAAGGTTTTATAAGCAATAAGTAAATTGTTTGTAACAAGTAGCTCACAGGATGATTTTTTAACTTCGAAAGTAGATCTACGTTATGATTAGAAAAAATATATTTTATTAAATATTTTAATATAAAATTATAATTATTATAAAAGTGAGCCTTTTGAAGGATTCAAATAGAATCAATACAAACCACGTCATTCATATGATAGAAATTAAAAAAAGAAGAGTTGAGAATTTCCTTCCAGCATGAATTCAAATGATCTATAAAAATTCTAAAGCCCAAATATTCTCATTAACAAAAATCTCAAGAAAACAATAGAATTAAAAAAAATCCTATTAAAAATAACGAAAAGAATATTCCTCAAAAAATAAGATTAAAATGAGAATACTTGAGTTCATCCATTCAGTAAATACTTAATTCTCAAAATTATTTTTTCACACATTTACAAAAACCTTTCTTAAAAATACATATGTATTAATCGATTTCAGAGAGAACCATGAAATGATTCTTATAGGAAGTTTATTCACCCTTTTAAGCAAAAATATGTTATAACATTGAAACCATTTTTAAAAAATATTATCATTGATAATGGTATGTTTAAAATGACTTTTATTATTTAGCTAATGAATGATTTCTTTCATAAATAGAAAAGATATTAAAAATAAAAAATAAAAGAATAGTCACCCATTGTATATTTAAAACTCATACATAGGTATTAAGTTAATAATTCTTCTATGAGTTGTGTTTTGTTTTATTGTGTCTTTTTTCATATGTTCATCGAAGACGTGATTCTGCATTTGATTTAGCAATTATAAAGGAAGGAGAAAGAGATTTTAATTCATTATAAAAACAAAACGGAGAAATTATTATGCCTTATATGAAATATTTAAGTGTATATTTAGTTATAAATATTTAACGGAACTTTAATAATCGGTTTATTCAAATACTAAGTTCACAGAATTAAAAGCATGTCAGCCTGTTTAATTATTATATTTAGCATTTACTAAATGGATTTCATTATTTCATCTAGGATCGACCTGATAGAATGTCCAGCAGAGCAAGATCTGATCCTGCAGGTTTTCGGCTTTTTTTTAAGCGTCTTCTGAGCAATCATATTGTGTATTTTTGTTAAATCGAGTGAGCAATCTGTTATTTTAGTCTTCAAGTATTAATAAACTTAACAAAGTTGGAATTCAGACAAAAATTAAGAATCGACTAACCAACACGCTTATTTGAGGTCACCTATTTGAAAATTTAACATACCTACTGCACTTTACTGTTTTAAACTTTTAAAATTTTATTTACTTTATTTAAATGTTTTACCAACAACTCTCACCATTCTCCCTTAACAAAATTGATATATTATATTTTCGGAAATTCAGATTTTTTCCACATGAATATATATATGTTGCAATAAAAACCCGTTTTTAGTAAGAACGGGTTCTTACTAGTTAAAACGCGTTTCACTGAATACCTTTGTAGCAAGTAGAATTTACTGATGAGGGTTGAATTTGGTTCAAAGGTCTAGAATCTTCATTTTTGGCCTTGGGTGTTTATTTTCAAAATTTTGTAAACGAAAATGTCAAAAATTAGAAGCAAAGTTGTAGAGGATGTAATTTTTGAAATTTTCGTTTACAAAATTTTGAAATAGACCTTTGAACCAAACTCAACCAACATCAGAAAATTCTAGTTGCCACAAAGGTATTCAGGGCAACGAATTTTAACTAGTAAGAACACGTTTTTACCAAAAACGTGTTTTGCAACATATATATATGGTACGTAGTTGAAGAATAAAAGTGTGTCATTGGTTGAATTTCAATTTTCAATTCATAGGAACCTAAATATAAACTAAACTTGTAGCAGATTTTTCTTCAAAGGAATTATAGTCATTTCTAAAAAGATTATACCCTAAATTAAATCTACCCTTAAAGTTGATAAATCCTTACTGCAATTACAAGAAATTAAACTTAAATTGAATATTCGGAAAATTACTAATAAGGCGCTTTAGAGGCTAGGGATTTACTATTGTCTGAGTAACAATGAACTAAATTTAAGGTCAAATTAATTGAGCCATTAATTTAAAATATACAAAGTTACCGCGAAAGTTTGCTTGCCGGCTTCGAGGGCTTTATTCAATAACTACATTTGCTAGAATATGCATGGTCTGTACGAAGAATTAAGGTACAGAGTGAATTTCTGAAGAAAGATTCAGTAATCTTACCTTTCCGGGGATGGCAGCTGCACGTGCAAGAACAGCTGCTGCTGGGATACAGAAATCCTTCTCGAAGGCAGCTAGATCACCGAGAAAAGTGCAAACGAGTAGATCTCTTGCTTGGCGAACAAGCGCTTCGCGGGTCTCAACAAAATTCGCATAATGAACACCCAAATGACGTTCAACAAGGGTGGCTACATCGGTCGCTCCCTTGATCTAAAATCAAACAAAAAAACAACAACATTAATTCAATTATCACCTTTTAAATGATAAATGATTATAGGATATCATAATTGTTTTACAGGAGAAAAGGTCATGGGATAAAACTTGAATTAAATTATAATTTTTGTCTAGAACACTTTGATAAGTTTCAATCTAGAAAATTTAATTCCAAAAATGTCTCTAAAATTATACATTTTTCGCAAGTCAGCAATCAAGTATTATATTAAATAATATTATCAAATTTTTCCGAATAACGAGGTCTATTTTGAGGTCAAGTGTGTAGGGGTTATTAGTATAATCTTAAAAACATGTTTTCAACAAAAGATGGAAATCACAAAAAGTTGGGTAGATAATTTAAAATTATAAAGAAGTTTAGTGAAACCGAAAAAAAATGTATCTTGCTATAGCGTTTCAGTGAACAAGTATGAAAACGTGAAAGAAAAATACATAGTTCTGAATCTAGTTTATATATTTTTTCTAGATTGAAAACATCGATGGGGTTTACTGAATTACATGATCAAATCTCTCATCTCTCATCTGTGGAGAGGGGCCTCCAAGCATTCTCTTGTCACACTGGATGCAATTCAGAAGCGAGCAATTAAAATAATAGGAGACCCGCCCCTAACTAACTCATTCGACTCCCTGGCTCACCGAAGAAACGTTTCTGCCCTTTCCCTGTACTACAGATACTACCATGGTGTCTGTTCAGTCGACCTGAAATCAATTAATACAATGGAGGGGCCAACATAGGCCTTTGGGGGACGCATCTTTTTTGGTGTAACTCCATCTCTCATAATTTTCATTAAAAAAAAAGGTTAAAAAACGGCAACTAAATCAGATAACCGGCAGAAATATGCAACCAGCTCCAAAAATGTCCACAATTAGACAGCTATTTTGTAAAACTGGAAATGAGAAGAGAAACTCTATGTCTAAGTGTAAACAACAAATGTCTGTTAAAGAAGAATATCTATCGATATAATAAGAAATTAAGTAAGATTACGAAGTAGTTTCACATAAAATAAAACAAAAGTGAGTTTTTAGTTTTTATCCCGGTATATTTCGGGTTACGAGCCCATTCTCAGGAGTTATCTATAGATATGATGTATAAAATCACCATGGTTGAAATAGCTATATAAACTATCTTTGAATTAGACTTAATTTCTGAAAATATGCATAAATAAACTGATTTGGTAACCCACGTGACTATACCAAAACAACCCTGACTCTCTTTTATAGTAAATTCCATTTTTCTTGTTTTTATTTTTTTAGTTTGAAAATTTTATAATTTAGATTTTTTAAGAGCCCATGCCCCCTTAATTTTTACTTCCATTTCAACCAAAATCTAATCAGCTCTGATTCTTAATATAAAGAATCTACATGTCATTTTGACATTCACACTAGTTTTTGAGCTAGAGCGTAGACAGAATTTGGTAACGTAGTAATTAACGTCTAACAGACATTTTGACAAAATAATTAATATCTCGAAAAATATAATTTTTTTGATGTTTAGGGCTTTTTGTAGACCAAAACGCTATGGCTCAAGCTGTTTTTGAGATATTTCGAAAAAACAAAGCAAAAAACAATAACTTTTATCATCACGATTACAATACTTGACCATACCCTGTATGGTAAAGCAAAAAAGATGCATCGGCCGGGAATCGAACCCGGGCCGCCCGCGTGGCAGGCGAGCATTCTACCACTGAACCACCGATGCTTATAAAGGTAATTGATGAAATCTCTATTCCCGAACCATCACTTTGCTAAAGATTGAAGTTTAATAATCGTATTCACGCAGGGTTGCGTCGCCCATAAGGACGCAGGGTCTCGCCGCCCATAAGGGCGATGTAGGGCGGCGCCCGAGGGCGTCGAGACTCCGATGACGCCCTCCTAAGTTGCCCTTGGCAGTGGCGGACTATGATTTTGAAATAATTTTTTGTCAGCCACTGGATATCAGTAAATTTTCAATTTTTGAATCTTCATAACAAGATAAGGAGGAATTCGTGTAATCATAAAATTGCAAAGACATATTTTATTCAATATTATTTTTTTAATGATAAGAAAAAAGGTACAACCTCTGTAGTTCGGCTGTGACCCTAGCATCGTGAAAAGAAGAAACTTGTTATAATATGGAATCAATAATGATTGTTTCTTAAACTTTCTAGTGTTTATTTTAGTGTTCTAGTGTTAAGTCTAAGTACCTATACTTTATATTTTATATATAATTAATATTTATCTTTTTGGTTGAATAAATGTATCTTCTATTATAAAGTTTTTATAACAAAGGCAGGGACACACCTTGTTCATTACAATTAATATTATGGAATACGACACCCCCCCCCCCCCACTAAAATAAAAATCTGGATTTGCTACTGAACGTTAAGTTTCATAAAAAATTATCTTCAAAAAGGGTTCCGCGGAATGACAAAGATTGAAGAACACTGGTTTAGAGAATAGACGAGGTTTTTAAATTTACATTCTTTAAAATAAAAATGATTTTTCAATTATATTTTTGGTTTCGGGTAATGGGTTCCTTTAATATTCCAAAGATTTTTTACATCAATCAAATTCCACTTTTTTGTTATTCGAAAAATTATTTTATCAAATCATTGGGCTTGAATTTTCAAACTAAATTTTATGAGCTGCAATAACTTTTTAATTATTCATCATAGTTAGAGCTTTGACTCTTATAGACATTTTTGCTTAAATATTCTATTCTATTCTATTCTATTTCTATTTCAACAAAATCGTAAAATCCATGTAAAATTCACAACAAACAAACAAACAAATAATAATTTCTTAAAATTAAACTGATGATTCAAGTTGATTTTCAAGTTGAATCGGAATTTTTTAAGAGAGTGGAATTTAGATTTATATAATATAAAAAAATTTTAAGAAAAAATAAAACCGACTTCAAAAAAATTAAATGGAACAAATAAAATACACTAAAAGGTATAAAATAATTATTATCTTATTTAGTTACAACTAAACGACGAAATATTAACATGAAATTACTTTTTGAAGTCGGTGCCAAACAAACTATAACTACCCGCCAAACGTACTAAGTAAGATCCGTCGAGTGCGATTCATAAAAGGTATATGTTTGGCACCGACTTAAAAAAGTAATTTCATGTTAATATTTCGTCGTTTAGTTATAACTAAATAAGATAATAATTATTTTATACCTTTTAGTGTATTTTATTTGTTGCATTTAATTTTTTTGAAGTCGGTTTTATTTTTTCTTAAAAATTTTTATTTTTCTCTTTTTACTGATGTTATTAATAGTGATTCTATCATCAGAACTTGACCAAATTAATATTACACCATCCCTAAGATACCCCCTTTCCAATAAAAAAAGAATAATCGAAATCGGTTCATAAACAAAGAAGTTAGTCCTGAACAAACCTAACAAAAAAGGTCTAATACCTACGAAAAAAATGGGACCAATCTGAACGTAGACTGGACCCAATGCAAATTTTTTTTTCAAAATTTGTTCACAATTGCCGGAGATATGAGTTAACATAGGCACAAAAAAAAAAAAAATCAGTAGAATAGAGAACCTCCTCCTTTTTTTGAAGTCGGTTAAAAATAAAATGAACAGAGTTAATATATGTAGAAGGAAAATAATCCTTAAGAAAGGATTGTAAAAAAATCATAATAACATTTTATTATTTGAGTTAAGTCAAAGTACAATTTAATATGATTTAATTTTAGAAGAGGTTTCATATAAACTCCAAGAATTTCTATTGATTAAACATTCTCTCATTTCTCGTTCCCATTTCTGTTCCTTATTAGAAGTGATGAATATAAATCAAAAGAACCCCCTAACTCGCTCCCCTTGTGCTTGTTGCTTCCTGCTGTTTGTCGATGGACTCATTATTTCAATGTCTTCATTCATCAACAAAGAAATATTGAAATGATTGTTTCGAAACCATTCGCGATTCGCAGCCAACCCCTCTATAAACTTGCTGACTCCCTCACTGTCACTTTTTATTTGTGATTGAATATCACGTCATGTAATAAAATAACAGTAACAATATAAACATCAAAGTAAATTTGGATTTCTATCTCTTGTAATATTACATTTTATATGCAATAGAAAATGAAAGTATATTCAGGAAATAAAATCGATGAAAATTAAGGTGATGTGGCTAAAAATATCCCTCAAGTTTCAAGTCTCTCAATTTTAACCTGTGCCGCAAAGCGATGCAAATTTCGCATCTAAATAACATTGGCATTGAAGGATCAATTTTTTATTCCGGCCAAAGTAATGGTTCAAAAAATTTGAAACTCTGTAGAATTTATCCTTATAATAGTAGCTATCCTTCAGAATTTTTACAGATTTTTAGCTATTATAATTTTGGAGTTACAACTAGATAAAATAGTCCTATAACTTAGTGTTAAGTTTTTTTTTGGATTTTCGGCCTTTCTAGCCATAAGCCAATTTACGATACTAATTATTTTATTTTTTGAAATTTGTCTCTACCTCCAGGGGTCAAGTTTTAGCCGGATGCGTCGAGTCGGATTCGAACCCGAGTCCACTTGGTTAGCAGGATGACACGCTAACCCATAGCCAACCTGACTCCCCCCTCCCGTGTTAGTAAGTTATAGACTCCAAAATTATAATAGCTAAAAATTTGTAAAAATTCTGATGGATAGCTACTATTATAAGGATAAAGTCTTCAGAGTTCCAAATCTTTTGAACCATTGCTTTGGCCGGAATAAAAAATTGATATTTCACTGCCAAAACCCCATGTTATTTAGATGGGAAACTTGCATCGCTGTGCGGTACAGGTTAAAATTGAGATAGAGACTTGAAACTTGGAGGATATTTTTATTTATTTATTTCGAATCATATGAGTCTCTGTCAGCGTAAAAATTCGAAAATGCCCAAAACATGGACCACTCTAGTTAAAAAGTTTTTATTTTGCCGAGAGTAGCAGAGTTGTTGATTCATAAAGAGAAACAAAGAGGTTGTCCTCTGCTTGATGCAAACTATAGTCTCAAACAAATAAATCATATATATTTGATATATATATCATTGTATGTTTTATTTGAATCAATCAGAGGACAACCTCTTTCTTTTTCTTTATGGACCATCCTAGTGGCCATATTATGATTGCCAACAATCTCCATAACGTCGTCGTCTTCCGATAATTAAATGTAAAATTATTAAACATACTTTTTTTAGGTTTATTCATTATCTCTCAAAAAGAGCACACAATATTTGAAAACCTGCGGCTTAGGACTTATTAAATTCCTTTCAATCCAACAACGAAATAAGCATTTTTTAAGAGATATTTTTCAATGCTATCCATGGAAAAAGTGACGTACCTATAAGTCACGATGATGATAGATCTTTGAATTTCCAAAAGAAGGGTCTGTTAAAGGAAAGTGATGGAGACAGGGAAGTGGTGGAGACAACATGTGTCCGTGTTTTCATAGAGTTAAGACAAAATGTTCTACTCTTTTAGGTGTGAAATAATTCAAGTGACAAAATTTCATAGCACGTGAGAAAAAGAAGGCATCGAGAGAGTTTCAATTCTAAGTACCCTATAAACTTGTTCGCCCGTAAAGGGGTGTTAAGAATTAGCAAATCGTGTACTATATGCTCAAAACATACTTTTGGGGAAATTATCTATCATATTTAAGCCCGTATCCCCATATACATTCGACCCCTACCCAGTCCATAAAATCCCCTCCTTTTTTTCACGATCGAGGGGCCAACACAGGCCTTTAGGGGATACACCTTTTTGGTGTAACTCCGTCTCTCATCAATTTCATTAAGAAAAAAAAATATCCCATCGGAGGACATAGTGTCTATAAGGAAGCGCAATAGCTTCTATGATAGATCAGTGAGTAAAAGTAGTCAGTCGGTCAAATTACCTATTAATCTCTAATCGTTCCTATTAGGTGATTATTTTTAGAAAAATAACAAGTTTTTGTAATACCAGTCGCGAAAGTGCGATTTTCGAGAAAGGTTTGGTGGGGATAAACCGACTAATTACAGAATGGCTATAATACATACATTTTTCTCACACTATTTGCGTAATGTTCCACTTTTCTTTACCACCTCCTCTACTTTCCTGCATGTTTATTATTATTTATACATTTACAACGACATAGAATAATGTAAACAGCTTCAATATATGTAACCTGTCACCAGTGATTATTATTTATATTAAAATTATCACTACTCAGTGCCTAAGATAATGTATCGAATTATTAGAAGTGGATTATAGGTGGAGTAGGCCTTTTAGATGAAAATGAGTATAATAAATCAAATACTTGTGATTTTCGGCTAACCTTTCTTTTATAAAAAGCAAACTGGTGAAATGTTTGCTTATTTTGTCAAATATAAAGATTATATTCATAGCTATGTAGGTTGGTATAGATCTGAGATTTTATCTTTATTATAATATTTCAAGGGTTAAATAATTTAAGTGGAAAAGTCCCCCAAGCCCAGATCATTCCGAAACGAACCCGTTGAAGCCTGGTTGTAAACTAAGACTTCTATGAAGTTGAAAATTTCAAACTTTTCTCCTATACTGTAAATTGTTTGATCCATATTGCCAATTCTTAGAATCAATATGTATTTTACAATCAGATTATATTTTATATATTATAGTCATCGAGAAAGAAATGTTAATCATTATCTTTTTGGCGTATAGCTGAATAATCTATAATCAAAGCGAAAAATAACCTATAAATTTATGTGGATCAATCTCTATCTATTATCGAATCGGAAACGATAATTGGATTAAATTATAGAGCATTATAAAGTGAATAAAAATTAGGTTAAAAAAAGATTTAATAAATAATTTGTTTAAATCTTTCTTATTTAAAATTCAAATAGTAAATCATTTATTAATTTGGTTAAATTTAACGTTTATATTCTAAACTTTGTAGAATGATTAATGAGAGATTTTACTTATATTCTACTCTTTTAAGTGTGAAATAATTCAAGATACAAAATTTCATAAACCCAGTTAGCACCTGAATGAATCGGGATGAAGCCTGGGTGTAAGCTTCTTTTATGTAGTTACCTTTAAAGTAATAATTTCAAGCTTTTCATCCTCCAGTGCTTGATCCATATCGCGCGCCATTTCTAAGAATAAATATTTATATTATAATCAGATTGTATTTTTTATATTATACTAATCAACAAGAAATACTAATGAAGCATTTAAATAAATAATCTATAACACAGGTCGACAAAAATTTGTACCCGTAAACCTAACAATGCATTCCAATAGAGTTTTATAAATTGTTTTTCATTGCAATTTCTCGATTTTTTACAACAGGTCAGAGTTTCGAGATATTGTCGGTCAAAACGACGAAAAAGGTCAACTATCTTCGAGTCCCATTAGATATTAAACAGCAATATTTGAAATCAAACTATTTTGTTGGCGTAATAGAAAATAGCTTCCTTTTTGATTTTCAAATTACCACTTGATTTTAGCTCAATTAGAACTCGAGTTATAGCTAAAAAACTAAAACTATGTGATTATAAAGGATAATACATACATAGATAAAAACATATGGTCTTAGTTTTTTAGTTATAACACGAGTTCTAATTGAGTTACAAACAAGTGGTAATTTGAATAAAAATTTTTAAGAAAAAAATAAAAACCGACTTCAAAAAATTAAGTGCAACAAATATAAAAATACACTAAAAGGTATAAAATAATTATTATCTTATTTAGTTACAACTAAACGACGAAATATTAACACGAAATTACTTTTTTAAAGTCGGTGCCAAACAAACTATACCTATAAAGCGAGCGTACCCCCAAACGTACTAAGTAAGATCCGTCGAGTGCGATTCATATAAAAATTTTTAAGAAAAAAATAAAAACCGACTTCAAAAAATTAAGTGCAACAAATATAAAAATACACTAAAAGGTATAAAATAATTATTATCTTATTTAGTTACAACTAAACGACGAAATATTAACACGAAATTACTTTTTAAAGTCGGTGCCAAACAAACTATACCTATAAGCGAGCGTACCCGCCAAACGTACTAAGTAAGATCCGTCGAGTGCGATTCATAAAAGGTATATGTTTGGCACCAACTTCAAAAAGTAATTTCGTGTTAATATTTCGTCGTTTGGATGTAACTAAATAAGATAATAATTATTTTATACCTTTTATGTATTTTCTGTTTTGTTGCACTCAATTTTTGAAGTCGATTTTATTTTTTTCTTAAAAATTTTATTTTTCTCTTTTTTAGTGATGTTATTAATAGTGATTATATTATCAGAACTTGACCAAATTAATATGACACCATCCTAAGATACCCCCTTTCGGATAAAAAAAGAACCATCGAAATCGGTTCATAAACAAAGAGGTTAGGTCTAAACAAACCAAAACAAACCTAATAAAAAAGGTCTAATACCTATGAAAAAAAATCGAAAAAAAAATGGGACCAATCGGAAGCTAGACTGGACCCAATGCAAAAAAAATTTTCAAAATCGGTTGACAATTGGCGGAGATATGAGGTAACATAGGCACAAAAAAAAAAAAAAAATTCAATCGAATAGAGAACCTCCTCCTTTTTTGAAGTCGGTTAAAAATGCAAAAACTATCAGCCCAAAATGAGGGGAAGGGGCAAAAAATGAAAATCTAGGCCCTTCTATCAAACTCAACCAGAAGTGTATGGTAAAGTCAAGTGGATGGCCACATCAGAACGTGTCAATTTATTTTTAACCGACTTCAAAAAAGGAGGAGGTTCTCTATTCGATTGAATTTTTTTTTTTTTTTTGTGCCTATGTTTTACTCATATCTCCGCCAATTATCAACCGATTTTTGAAAATTTTTTGCATTGGGTCAGTCTAGCTTCGATTGGTCCCATTTTTTTCGATTTTTTCATAGGTATTAGACCTTTTTATTAGGTTTGTTTAGGTTTGTTTAGACCTAACCTCTTTGTTTATGAACCGATTTCGATGGTTCTTTTTATCGAAGAGTGTCGTAGGGATGGTGTCATATTAATTTGGTCAAGTTCTGATGATATAATCACTATTAATAACATCACTAAAAGAGAAAAATAAAAATTTTTAAGAAAAAAATAAAAACCGACTTCAAAAAATTAAGTGCAACAAATATAAAAATACACTAAAAGGTATAAAATAATTATTATCTTATTTAGTTACAACTAAACGACGAAATATTAACACGAAATTACTTTTTGAAGTTGGTGCCAAACATATACCTTTTATGAATCGCACTCGACGGATCTTACTTAGTACGTTTGGCGGGTACGCTTCGCTTATAGGTATAGTTTGTTTGGCACCGACTTTAAAAAGTAATTTCGTGTTAATATTTCGTCGTTTAGTTGTAACTAAATAAGATAATAATTATTTTATACCTTTTAGTGTATTTTTATATTTGTTGCACTTAATTTTTTGAAGTCGGTTTTTATTTTTTTCTTAAAAATTTTTATTTTTCTCTTTTTAGTGATGTTATTAATAGTGATTATATCATCAGAACTTGACCAAATTAATATGACACCATCCCTAAGACACCCCCTTTCGGATAAAAAAAGAACCATCGAAATCGGTTCATAAACAAAGAGGTTAGGTCTAAACAAACCTAAACAAACCTAATAAAAAAGGTCTAATACCTATGAAAAAAAATCGAAAAAAAATGGGACCAATCGGAAGCTAGACTGGACCCAATGCAAAAAAAATTTTCAAAATCGATTGACAATTGGCGGAGATATGAGGTAACATAGGCACAAAAAAAAAAAAAAAAAAAAAAAATTCAATCGAATAGAGAACCTCCTCCTTTTTTGAAGTCGGTTAATTTTAATAGATTTACAACACGATAAAATGAAGCTCCTGAGGGTAAAATTATTAGATTATTTATTATTATTAAATTATTTATTTAACAATTAAATTTTTGATCATTATTATTTGATAATTAAGTTGAAAGTTTTAACAATCGTTAAAAATAATTATTAGGATTTTTTTGAGATCTAATGATTTAATATTTTTTTATTTGATGTCGTATAAAAAAGAAATAGTTCTTATAAAAGTTGTTCAGTTTTTTTCTAGATTAAGAATATGTACAGAAACATATAGGTTTCTATTTAAAAAACAGAACTTGACCGCGAAATACCCTTGAAAGCTTGTTCTAGGCCGACAAACAATAACGTAGTTTAGTTTCCCCCTTGATATAAATAAACTTTTATTTGAAACTTTTTTTCAAATAATGCATTGTTTTTGAGTTATAAGACTGTCTCAAGATAAAAAAAAAACTCACCTCGTATACAATTTAAAAGAAGATGATTGAGTGTTTTGAATTTTGAATTTCTTCAAAATTCTAAGGGCATGCATGACTTTCTCCAAATTGAATATAAGAGTTCAAATTGCCGATATATAGAAATAGACTTTAAATTTTTAAGAAACTCGCTAAGGGTTGTCATTTATTAGATCTTAGATGGAATTAATTATTTTTTTGAAATATTATAATTATTTTTTTCTTTTTCTATTAAAAATACTCATTTAAATAAAAGTATAATTTTCATAGCGGTGAAATTTTATTCTTCTGTTAAAATGGAATAATTTTTAATAAGGGGTAGGGGAGCTTCGTGAAATTTTCTCTCATTTAAAAGGGAACAAAATGGGTATATATTTTTTAACAATATTTTTACAGATTTATATTTTTTCATCTTTATTAACCGACTTCAAAAAAATAATTTTTAAGAAATAAAAATTTTTAAGAAAAAAATAAAAACCGACTTCAAAAAATTAAGTGCAACAAATATAAAAATACACTAAAAGGTATAAAATAATTATTATCTTATTTAGTTACAACTAAACGACGAAATATTAACACGAAATTACTTTTTAAAGTCGGTGCCAAACAAACTATACCTATAAGCGAGCGTACCCGACAAACGTACTAAGTAAGATCCGTCGAGTGCGATTCATAAAAGGTATATGTTTGGCACCAACTTCAAAAAGTAATTTCGTGTTAATATTTCGTCGTTTAGTTGTAACTAAATAAGATAATAATTATTTTATACCTTTTAGTGTATTTTTATATTTGTTGCACTTAATTTTTTGAAGTCGGTTTTATTATTTTTAACCGACTTCAAAAAAGGAGGAGGTTCTCTATTCGATTGAATTTTTTTTTTTTTTTTTTTTTTTGTGCCTATGTTACCTCATATCTCCGCCAATTGTCAACCGATTTTGAAAATTTTTTTTGCATTGGGTCCAGTCTAGCTTCCGATTGGTCCCATTTTTTTTCGATTTTTTCATAGGTATTAGACCTTTTTTATTAGGTTTGTTTAGGTTTGTTTAGACCTAACCTCTTTGTTTATGAACCGATTTCGATGGTTCTTTTTTTATCCGAAAGGGAGTGTCTTAGGGATGGTGTCATATTAATTTAGTCAAGTTCTGATGATATAATCACTATTAATAACATCACTAAAAAGAGAAAAATAAAAATTTTTAAGAAAAAATAAAAACCGACTTCAAAAAATTAAGTGCAACAAATATAAAAATACACTAAAAGGTATAAAATAATTATTATCTTATTTAGTTACAACTAAACGACGAAATATTAACACGAAATTACTTTTTGAAGTTGGTGCCAAACATATACCTTTTATGAATCGCACTCGACGGATCTTACTTAGTACGTTTGGCGGGTACGCTCGCTTATAGGTATAGTTTGTTTGGCACCGACTTTAAAAAGTAATTTCGTGTTAATATTTCGTCGTTTAGTTGTAACTAAATAAGATAATAATTATTTTATACCTTTTAGTGTATTTTTATATTTGTTGCACTTAATTTTTTGAAGTCGGTTTTTATTTTTTTCTTAAAAATTTTTATTTTTCTCTTTTTTAGTGATGTTATTAATAGTGATCATATCATCAGAACTTGACCAAATTAATATGACACCATCCCTAAGACACTCCCTTTCGGATAAAAAAAGAACCATCGAAATCGGTTCATAAACAAAGAGGTTAGGTCTAAACAAACCTAAACAAACCTAATAAAAAAGGTCTAATACCTATGAAAAAAAATCGAAAAAAAATGGGACCAATCGGAAGCTAGACTGGACCCAATGCAAAAAAAATTTTCAAAATCGATTGACAATTGGCGGAGATATGAGGTAACATAGGCACAAAAAAAAAAAAAAAAAAAAAAATTCAATCGAATAGAGAACCTCCTCCTTTTTTGAAGTCGGTTAATTTTAATAGATTTACAACACGATAAAATGAAGCTCCTGAGGGTAAAATTATTAGATTATTTATTATTATTAAATTATTTATTTAACAATTAAATTTTTGATCATTATTATTTGATAATTAAGTTGAAAGTTTTAACAATCGTTAAAAATAATTATTAGGATTTTTTTGAGATCTAATGATTTAATATTTTTTTTTATTTGATGTCGTATAAAAAAGAAATAGTTCTTATAAAAGTTGTTCAGTTTTTTTTCTAGATTAAGAATATGTACAGAAACATATAGGTTTCTATTTAAAAAACAGAACTTGACCGCGAAATACCCTTGAAAGCTTGTTCTAGGTCGACAAACAATAACGTAGTTTAGTTTCCCCCTTGATATAAATAAACTTTTATTTGAAACTTTTTTTCAAATAATGCATTGTTTTTGAGTTATAAGACTGTCTCAAGATAAAAAAAAAACTCACCTCGTATACAATTTAAAAGAAGATGATTGAGTGTTTTGAATTTTGAATTTCTTCAAAATTCTAAGGGCATGCATGACTTTCTCCAAATTGAATATAAGAGTTCAAATTGCCGATATATAGAAATAGACTTTAAATTTTTAAGAAACTCGCTAAGGGTTGTCATTTATTAGATCTTAGATGGAATTAATTATTTTTTTGAAATATTATAATTATTTTTTTCTTTTCTATTAAAAATACTCATTTAAATAAAAGTATAATTTTCATAGCGGTGAAATTTTATTCTTCTGTTAAAATGGAATAATTTTTAATAAGGGGTAGGGGAGCTTCGTGAAATTTTCTCTCATTTAAAAGGGAACAAAATGGGTATATATTTTTTAACAATATTTTTACAGATTTATATTTTTTCATCTTTATTAACCGACTTCAAAAAAATAATTTTTAAGAAATAAAAATTTTTAAGAAAAAAATAAAAACCGACTTCAAAAAATTAAGTGCAACAAATATAAAAATACACTAAAAGGTATAAAATAATTATTATCTTATTTAGTTACAACTAAACGACGAAATATTAACACGAAATTACTTTTTAAAGTCGGTGCCAAACAAACTATACCTATAAGCGAGCGTACCCGACAAACGTACTAAGTAAGATCCGTCGAGTGCGATTCATAAAAGGTATATGTTTGGCACCAACTTCAAAAAGTAATTTCGTGTTAATATTTTCGTCGTTTAGTTGTAACTAAATAAGATAATAATTATTTTATACCTTTTAGTGTATTTTTATATTTGTTGCACTTAATTTTTTGAAGTCGGTTTTTATTTTTTCTTAAAAATTTTTATTTTTCTCTTTTTAGTGATGTTATTAATAGTGATCATATCATCAGAACTTGACCAAATTAATATGACACCATCCTTAAGACACCCCCTTTCGGATAAAAAAAGAACCATCGAAATCGGTTCATAAACAAAGAGGTTAGGTCTAAACAAACCTAAACAAACCTAATAAAAAAGGTCTAATACCTATGAAAAAAAATCGAAAAAAAATGGGACCAATCGGAAGCTAGACTGGACCCAATGCAAAAAAATTTTCAAAATCGGTTGACAATTGGCGGAGATATGAGGTAACATAGGCACAAAAAAAAAAAAAAAAAAAAAAAAAAAAATTCAATCGAATAGAGAACCTCCTCCTTTTTTGAAGTCGGTTAAAAAGAGGACATTTTTTTTTATTACGTCAACAAAATCTTGTGATTTTAAATATTGCTGTCGAATATCTAATGGGACTCGAAAATAGGTCAAAATGGCTTTTTTCTCGTTTATTATTATTATAACCTCTACAAAAGGAAACTTTATATGGAATATAGGCATTTTTCCTTTATTTTGATGCACAATGAATAGAAAAATCATGAAATTAGGACAAGGAAAAAAAATTTGTCGACCTGTGTAATCAAAGCGAAAAATACCCTATGAATTTATGTGGATGATCTCCATCTATTATTGAAATCCGAAACAATAATTGGATCAGATTATAGATCATTATAAATTGAAACAATTAAACTACTTATTTTCTTATTTGTGCATGTACGGTATAGTAGTACCTTACGGCTTTTTTGCTGTACAATTGTATATAAGATATTCATAATTTAATAAGGAAAAATTATCTAAAAAACTGAGCCACTTAACCTCAATCTCAACTTCAATTAACTATTCAGATAGATATATAATGTAATGTTATAAATAAGCTAATGATTTGTGCAGTTTAGCGAGCAAAGGAATGAAAAAGAGTGCAAGATATGAAAGGTGGGAAGAAGAGAAGGCGGGTGGGCTTTCGAAGTACTTTACATCATCATTAAAATTGAATTAAACCAGATAATAGACGTTTTACTTTTTTCTATCTACCCCTCTCTGTCCCACTCATTTTATTCGTGATCTTTCTATCTTTCCTCAAGTACCTAGTACTTAATTACTAAATAATTACCTGTATTTTTCTCTCTCATTCAAAGTGCCGACATCACTTTTATTAAAAGAAAATTGGACACGCTTAGTTTAATAGAATTGAAATTGAAGCGAAAGAGATAAAGTAAGAAATGGCTTTTTTTGTATTTCAATTTCATTTATTAAATGATGATATGATAGATATGTATTAAATATCATTAAGAAATAATTGCTAATCATGCTATTTTTATTGAATGAATACACAATAAAAAAAAATTGTAGGAAATATTTAGACTATACATAAGTTGATCCTCTTTGAACCCAACAGGGGAAAGTTATCATAATCAATACAACTGCTTAATAATATTTATTTATTATTTAAGAGTTCAGATATCTTTAGTGGCAGCTGAGGAGCTGCTTTCAATTTTATAAAACGTACAATATTCTATTGGTCTAATTCTAATGGTACGAGTGCTTTCGATATGAAAAGGGCTCGAAAACAACTTGAGCTGTATCATTTATATTTTTCTGGGGCTTGAAGCCCCTGAGGCCTCAAATTGAAATAAAAAAAGGCACCATCTTTCGAAATAGTATAGGTAACAATAGACAATGTATTTCTTAATTTTTAGGGAGGGTTATTAATCATTTAGTCTGAAAAAATAAGAGTGGTGACAGTGGATTATAGTTAGTGTCCCATTTTTTGCATTTGACTTGTTCGCCTTAAATGGAAATAATTAATAAGTTTTCAAAAATAAAAAGACGGAGATGAAATTAGCGGTTAAAATTTTTTCCTAATTCAGTTTTGTAATGAGTGCATTTCTACATCGTTTTAAATGTGAAATTAAATTTATTTGGAAAATGTTTTTGAAATATTTATTTATATAACAATACTATGTACATTGTATATATACAGTACAAGTTTGATTAAATAATGCTTATTAATATGGCATACCTACTTATTATTATACCTTCTTAATAAATTTAATATTAAAAAAATAGTATACCATATTTACCTATATAATGTGTCTTAAAAATTATAAGACATTGTCAAATCAATTTTATATTAAATAAACCTCACTTCTAGGAGCGGCTTGTTTCATAAACTAAATCGCGTAGGTTGAAATTTGAGACCTTATAAAACTGGTATTTTAATATACTTATTTATAATAAAGATTCATTTAAGTTGAATTTTTTAAAGGAAATTTCCTGATTTGTTATCTTATTTTAATTACAATGAAATAATTAAGGACACAAAAAAAGTGTGTCTTCTGCTGAAAAAATAAATTTGTAAATTTATTTATAAAGCTCGTTATAAATAAACTATTTTATTGTCTCCTTTAATTGATAAAAATTCTGCTACTCTCGGCAAAAATAAACTTTCAATTTAATTAAAATGAAATATTTAATTATTAACTATAATAGGTGGGGAAGGGGGGGGTGAAAAAACCCTTTTGACATATAATTTAAAATAATCCATTCCATCGGATCTAATAGATGACACTCTTAAGATTTTCTAAGAAAATTTAAATTTATTACTATTCGCAACTTGAAATCTCTCAAACTATAATACGATTGATTTAATTTATTCTGTGTAGGTTTTAAATTAAAAATATTTTAATATTCTTAGTATAAAACTGAAAGCTTAAATATTTTGATAACGGCTACTACCCGAAGCAGTTCAGTTTCACTTGCATTAGCGGCTGATTTAGTATTTTATTTTTTATTTTTAATTTCAAGAGCGCAGCAACCAAAGCTGGTTGCGTTGCTGCAGGCGGCGCTTGCATATATTCATTCTCCTCTATTTGAACCCTTATTGCTTCTCGCTATGTTCTCGATAAGATATCACACTGCCCAAACAGTTTGTATAGTCTAGGCATAGGATCAAGTGAAAGCTTTTTTAAGACTCTTTACACTCTCGACAAATTTCGAAAATTTGAGAATTTTTGTCATCGAAAGGTTTGAGCTATAAAATTAAAAATACACAAAATAAGCTGACGTGTTCTGATGTGGCAATCCACTTGACTTTAGCGTAAAACCTTGCCCATTCTACTTGGATATGAACGTGGAAGTCGAAATAGATGTACACAATTTTAGGTCTCGGTTCACCCCTCGATACAAGTATATCAATCCCGTTTGGTCATTGTAAATATAAATTTAGTTGATTAAGTTTTGAAAAAATTTATGCATGTTAGCTAGCTCAGAATAAAATTTTCATCAAGTAGTATTTTCATAGATTAATATTTTTCTTTATAATGTTGTGAAATTTCTTCTTTTGGGGTGCGGTTACTTTGAAACTGTGATATACAATCAAAGATACGATACTAAGAAGCTGAGAAATCAAAACATAATTTTATAGAGACGATAGCCGAAGCACTATCCTTAGCTCTTCTAAGAGAGTGCAAGGCAACACTTTTATTAGTGAAATATAATATTAGATCTCCTTGTGGGATTAAAAATAAGAAAAAAATAATGTGATTGTAATCAAAATTTTTTTAACTTATTTTCCATATATTTCACAATTTTTTTTGCCTTGATTCGTCAGAAAGTTGATGCCACTTTACATGCATCTATCTTTGAGTATTAATAAAAGGTTCACCTGTACATTTTAGCAAAAAATATTTTTTCTTCAGAATCACTTATTTTATATGATTTTCATTTAAATAAATAGAAGCTAACATCATTTTTATTGCTTATCGCAACTACATCATAAGCACCACAGGAGGAAAAGTAATTTCGTGCTGCTTTGGTCGTTTCTTTTATGATAAAACATCGCTCTTATCGCTTTTCACATATTCTACGTAAACTCACTCTTATGCAAGATAAGTTCCACGTTTCTTGCTATGTAATATTTTTACAAATTTCACTAGACCTAACAAAACTAACGCTGCGACCCTTACAAAGAGACGATATTATATTGTAAAATTTTTTACTTTACCATACAGGGTATAGTCAAGTATTGTAATCGTCCATGAAAAAACTGTTTTTTTCGAAATATTTCAAAAACGGCTCAAACTATTTTGATTAAAAAAATTGAGCCAAACCATGGCATTTCGCTCTACAAAAAAGCCCTAATAAGTGAACATCGAAAAAATTATATTTTTTGAGATAATAATTGTTTTGTCAAAATGTCTGTTAATTAGTTTGGTTGTTAGTCTGGTTGTCTGTTAGTCTGTGCGTTACCAAATTTTTGTGGACGAACTAGCTCAAAAACTAGTGGAAATATAGAAACCAAATTTCACACGTAGGTTTGGTCCATTGAGATTAAGAGCTGATTAGATTTTGGTGCATATCGACACAAAATTAAGGGGGTGAAGGGGGGGCTAAAAATTGAAAATCTAGGCCATTTGAGCAAACTCAACCAAATTTTGTTTACATAATCAGTGGGATCCCAGAAGTTTAAAATGCAAAAACTAACCCCCCAAGATGGGGGGGGTGGTTAGGGTCAAAAAATGAAAATCTAGCACTTTCTACCAAACTCAATCAAATTTTGTATACATAATCATCAATGGGCTCACAGTAATCTAAAAATGGAAAAATTAACTCCCCTCCACTACATGATTACAAATAATTTGATTAAATATTAAATATATGTGAGGGGCCAGGTTGTATGGTAAAGTCAAGTGGATGGCCACATCCGAACACGTCAGCTTATTTTATCAAAAATATAGTAGATGAAATGTTAGTTTTTTGAATAATAAAATATCTTAAATTGAATGTTTCTTTTTGCTGAGAGAAGTAGAATTTTTATAAACTAAAGGAGACAATAAAAGAGTGTGTCTTCTGCTGGTATTTTTTAATTTATTTTAACGAGACTATAGTTTCGAGGGATTTGCCCTCGTCATCAGTCTATTACAATTGATTCACTGGAATTGACGTGTGAAAGAAAAAACTATTGTCTCGTTATTAATAAATTAAAAAATTTATTATTCCAGCAGAAGACACACTCTTATATTTTCTTATTTAACCAAATATCTAAATATGAATTTTCGTTTTCATACCTTCATTAATTTTTGAAAATATTTGGAAGTACTTGGAAATATTAGGAAGTACTTGGAAATATTCGGAAGTACTTGGAAATGTTTGAAAGTACTTGGGAATATTTGGAAGTACTTGGAGATATTTGGAAGTGCTTGGAGATGTTTGGAAATATTTGGAAATACTTGGAAATATTTGCAAGTACAAATGGAAGTAGGGGTACATCATATTAGGTCGCGGTTAGCCCCTCGGCTAGAACATACAGAAGATTTGTTAATACACGCACTTACTAACAGACATTTTGACAATTTAATTTTTAAAAGTAAATTTTTTGATGTTCATTACGTAAGGTTTTATTAAAAACGTGATTTTATTTTTATTTTTTTTATCAAACTAGTTTTAGCTGTTTTTAAGGTAAAAATAGAATATTTTTCATTAACAATTACAATATTTCATTATATCTATGTATCTGTGTTTGTATTCCGATATTCCCAATAACTCAAGAAAATAGTTTAATAAATTCCGTTCAGAAGTCAAAGATTTTCAATGCGGATATTAGCTTTCTAACTTTTGAGTTACCAGTTCAAAAATGTGAAAAAATTTCATGTATAAAATAATTTTATTGAGATTTTTTCATGCATTTTCGTGATAAAGCCACAAACATACAAACCGATGTTTATAAATTTCATCCCATGTTAATTAAAACAGAGAAATAAATTTTTACTAATTTATTATACTAAAAATAAGAAAATATATTTCAATTAACCACAGGACTTTAACTGAAAAAATTATTTCCTCAAACTAAGGGGTGTAATCCCGCCGAGGCTTCGTCTTAAAAAGAAAGTTATATAAAAAAATTAAATTAATAACGAAAAACATTTACCTGGCAGGTGGTCGCTGAGTACGTAAATTTTTTCTAATTTATTTATATTTAAATTTATTACGTATCGAGTCTTGAAAAAGTTTTCACTTCATTTGTATTTATTATTCTTAAATAAAATTATCTAATTAATTATAGAATAGTTTAGGCCAGTGATTCTCAACCACTGTGTCGCGGAAATTTAGTGTGCCGCCAGTGCTAGGCAGTGGTAATTCCCGATTTGAATTTTTTTTTACATCTCTTTATCAATTGACACTACATTTAATCCAAATATTTATTTGATCATTTGAACTGAAGAGATAGTAACATTTTGAAGAATGTCCTATGATAATTTTATAGGTAACTAGCTGCAAGGCCCGCCTTCGGCGGCCCTCTTGTTTGTCGGGGCACGCCCCTTGACCCCCAGCGCTCGAACCCCCCACTCCTCCCTCGAAACCCACCCAGCACTCCCATCCCCCGCACCATGCCCAACCCCCGCCCCCACCCCCATCCCAACACTCCATTCCGCACCCTAACCCACTAACCCTCTCACCCCCACCCCCACTCCCAAAACCCCTCCAGCACCCCCATCCCCGCACCATGCACCCGTTCCCAACCCCCGCCCGCACATCCCCACCCGCACCCCACCCACCCCGGACCTCACCCCGTGCCCTCCAACCCTGCGCACCACCCCCCGCTATGCCCCCTGGACTCCACCCCCACCCTACTCCGCCTCACTCCTCACCCCACCCCATTGCATTTCTAGCCTTCTAGTGACCCACAGATTATGTATACAAAATTTGGTTTAGTGTGCCGTCAAATTTTTAAATTATTAAAAGTGTGGCATGACGAAAAAAAGGTTGAGAATCACTGGTTTAGGCGTTTTGGGCATTATTTGCCTAAAACGAAGCGAGGATATGATGCCCGCTGGAAGCCTGAATATAACTGATTCACTAGCGGCTTATCAACTTGAGCTCGCCTGGGCCAGCTTATCAACCAACGGCACTTGCAAAAAATATTATATCCAGTCTCATTGACATTACATTTCGAAAATTTCTATAAAAATAAACATTACCCGCTACGAACGGTAAGCTTTGCTTATTGAGCGAGTCATTTCACTTGATTTTTTCTTATTCTTGTTAAGAAATGTCTAAAAAATGGAAAAAATAGTTTTCTAATATAATTTTGTCTGTCTATCTTTCTGATTGAATGGAGAAAGAATATGGAGATATATTGTTATAAAAAGAAAAAAAGTGAATTTGGCATAATGGTTAAGGGCAAAAAATTTAAAAAATTAAATGTGTAATGAGAATAATTCTTATCCCCCAATTCTACTATATAACTGAATTTTTCGGCTTAATTTGTTCTCAATGTATCTCTAAGCACCAGTGGCTTATGGTGACTTTTCAACAAGGGGATGCTGTCCACAAAAGTATCCTTAATTTTTTGAAATTGTTATTTTAATCTCCGCTTTTTTACGAATAGGGCACCATTTTCGTTATTTTTCAAATAACTACTTTGTGGGAGTGAGGGTAGGAGTCAGAAACTAAATCTTGTCTTAAACTTCACACTCTCTGAGATGGAAATCAACCATCTTACACAATGAATCAGCCTGTGATATAAAAAAATCTTAAATTTCTCCTAATTCTATTGCTATAAACAAGCTATGACTTGTCTAGAGCACCTTTAGTTATTTCCAATCTTATATATTGAGAGTTGTTAGAAATGGATTATTCTAAAGATTCCCGAACTATCTTTATTTATTCCTTTTTTGTATTATTTCTATTTTAATAGTTCCTCAGCGAGAACAATTTTTATTCGACTAAAACTCGTTTGAACTTGTCTTTGACCTGCTTGAGCTGGAAGATATACCTGGCAGGGACTTCAAATCTTCTATCGGGACCCTTTTCGGAAAATCATTCATTTTAATTGCCCCTTGAAACTATGCAATAATTTTATTTCATTTCGAGAACCAATATACTTTTTAAAACAAAAATGTTTTTTATAGAAATATTTGAAATAACGGATAATAATTTGAAAATTTATCCTCCTGAAATTTTGGTCGACCGTATATATTCATGAAATTTTAGGATGCGCCGCGCCGCATCCATGGACCGCATGCCACCGCTAAGCACCTACCTACTAATATTTTGTTAAGGGAGAATGGTGTAGGTTTTTGATGAAAGATATTTTAATAAAGTAATTACATTTTAAAAAATTTAAAAAAAATT